>JAQZBX010043084.1:0-21781 GCA_029593785.1 Cabassous unicinctus | reverse complement strand
AAGGGCAGAGACTGCACGTGAGCGGGAGCTGGGCCAGGGGGGAAATGTGTGCCAGGCGCAGCCCTGGCGGTACCCTTCCCTGGGTGACTGTCAAAGCTGTGCAATTCACTCGGATGGCAGGGAGACAGCCACACCTTCTCCAGACGCCCTGCTACCAAGGGGTGCTCTCCTGGTCTTCTCCCCTGGTTTCAAGACATCCTCATGAGCTTCAGGATATATCTAGAATTTTTCCTGGAAACCCGGAAAAATTCTCCCAGCAGGAGGCTGGGAGGGGGAAAATGCCAGGGGAGCAATTTGCTGGCCTTTGGGTATCCATCACTGTTTGCTGTCTCACCAACATGGGTCTTCTGAGGCTCTGGGAATGGGTACGTGTGGCTGAGGAGCAGCCAGAGTCCCCGTGGGTGCCTCTCCCTGTGTGGGACATGCCGCTGAGCCAGAGATGAGCAGTGTTTTGGGAACACATGATGCTGATAAGATTAAACCCTGACCGTTTCTGGAGTACTTATATGTCCTGGGATTCCCTCTAAGCATTTAGTTCTCACCACAATCCTTTGAGGTGGGTAGTATTATTACCCCCATAAGGATGGAGAACAGGCACAGAGAGGTTCAGGAACTTGTACAGACTTACACAGCCACAACGGGAAAAGCCAGGATGCAAATCCAAGCCTGTACCCCTACCCCAAATCATGGGAATTAAGTACTCCAGAGCAGGCACAGCCAGGAGAGCCCCACCCCATCCATCCTTGCACAACCTGACTCTGAATCGCTTACCTGAGTTGTTCATGTTTTCATTCATTCATTTATTCATCAGGCAATCAGTGAAGTCCTCCTATGGAAATTCCAGCCAGGAGGTCATGTAATTCCTTCCTACCTAACGGGGATGACGGCAGTAAAATCAATGGTGGACTCAGCGTTCAGGGGATCTGGCTGTGCAGCAGAGGGGAGGGGGTCCCTGGTCACCCACTCTGAAAAGGAAGAACCGGTGGCTTGACATCTTAGTGTTTTTCTGCTAAAGAGATGTTTATACGACCTCGTAGATTAAGCCATTGATTTTTAAAGCTTCTTTTTTTTCCATAAGAAGATTTTTAAATGTTCCTGTTGCAGCCCTGAGGAACATACGGTGGTGTCCCTATTTCCAGAGGGAGAGACTAGGGCACATAAGTATCCCTTGATGGTCTTCACTCACTTGTCTTCTCCGATACAGGAGCAGGTCTGGATCTAACAACCAGCTCCTCCTGGCCCCGCCCACCTCCTTCCAGTCCCGCCCAGCTCTGCCCAGCCCCGCCCACCCCCGCCCCGCCCCGCCCAGCTTCTGCCCAGCCCCGCCCACCTCCTCCGAACCCAGTTCCAAGCCCCCCTCCAAGCAGCTCCCTTCTCCCAGCCCCTCCCAGCCCCGCTCAGCTTGCCCGGCCCAGGCCAGTCCCAGTGCTGACCCAGGTTCCTGGAAGCCGTCAGCTCTTCCCTTGTTCCTTGACTGCGGGGCACCCCGGGAACCTGGAGGGGTGCAGCAGCAGGCCCGGGGGAGTGGGGGCAGAAGGGAACCCAGGACAGAGGCTGTTTTCATTCATTCTGGAAATATTTCAACATTCCACCGCCTATTCGCAGTCCTGCTCTTACCTTCTCTGAGCCTCCATTTCCCATTAGTAAAAAGAAAGTTCTGGACTCAGGGATGGCCAAAAGTTCTGTAGGTAGAGGGCTGATTAGTCAGCTGGGGGAAAAGGCTGATGCGGGGAAAGGTGGGACAGGTAAGTGACTCCCCTTCAGACCCTTAGGAGGTTCCCAGAACCACGTCATTCTGACCCCAAGGCAGGGTTCACTATGCTTAGCGGCCCCTTAGGCTGTTAGAAACCTTCACCCTCCCTGCTGCACCCACGCAGTGGAGAGATGAGAATAAATGGGGGTGGACGGGAGAGGGGGTGCTCGCCAGCCTGCGAGTGTGCTCAGGAAATTCTGGATGTGGAGGTGACAGCAGGCAGCCCATCAAACGTCCTGACCAGGACCCTCTCCATGACTTCTCCAATAGAGTGGGTGGGATTTAAGCAGTAATTTTATCATGCTAAGGCGAGATCTATACCGTCTTCTGATTCTCATTTTGGAACACTGGGAATGCAAAAAGAATAAAGAAGGCAATAAGAATCTAGTCGTCTCATTGTCTACCGATAATTACTCTTAATATTTATGTTTCTTCCTAATCTTTCACTCTTTCTACACACACACACACACACACACACATACCCCTATATGCTTATATTTCCATTTAGTGATAATAGCTAGCTTATTTGGTTTTTCTACCAAGTATTAAGAACTCTGTTAAACAATTTACAAAGCATATTTCATTAAACCCCTTGGAAAGCCTAAGACATGGGGATGGAGGGAGGTACCTTAATTCATAGCATTTTACAGATGAGGAAACCGAAGCCTTCCTTGATTGATGCCACTTATTATATAGCTTTATATTGTGCTCTTGGCACTTAACAAAATAATGTAAACATTTTGCATCTTCTTAAATGTTCTTGGAAGGCATGATCTTGAGTGGTTGTGTAACATTCCATAGTATAAATGGACTGCTCATCTAACCATTTCCATCTTTTGGACATTTCCAGATCCCCTCTCCAACTTGGCAGCATTATAAATAATACCATGATGAACATCCCTGTGGGACCAGCCGGTTTGTTCTCTAGGCTAGCTCCCTAGAAGTAGATGCATTAGGTCAAAGGTTATGAATAATTGTAAAGCCATTGATTGGTACAGATGGAAATGCTTACCAGAAATAATGCACCGTTTTTCTTTCCTGTCTGTGGGCCATGGGTCTGTCGATCTCACCTCCAATATTTTATACAATTCTTTTTTTTTTTTTTAACATCTTGCTTCTCCTTTTAAAGTTTGCATTTTAAAATAGCTTTCTAGCCTGGAACATTCGGTCTACAAATAAGACCCAATGAAGAAGAATGAGGACTCAAGGAGGCCACAGAGCAGAAAGTAAATGAATATGTATTAAAATTCAGAATGGATGGTGGTAATTAAAGAAAAAAAAAGTCAAAACATAGTCTTCTAGTGTAGGGAAGACAACTGTGATACCTTGAAAATAATACCTCTGGGTGCAGGATACTTCTTTTAAATTTTTTTTTTTTTTTTCAATTAAGAGCTGCCTGATTGTCAGGTTGCTGCCAGGAAGAAAAGAAGAAATGTGAACTTTGGTGCTGAGAGGGTCGTGAGAACCGAAGGCATCCATGAGGTTGTGTGGTATCTGTTAGTTCTCTCTGAAAATAACCAAAGCACCACACACTGCAGGATATTAGCGGTAGCTGGACATGCTGGGAATCAAATAGAGAGGCCAGGAGGGCAGGTCCCAGGAAGCAAGGCGGAGAGAGACGGCTTTGTCAGTCTGAACCCGCTCCTCCACTGTAAACCCCAGGCAGAGCTCAGGGTCTCAGGAAGTAGCATGTTAGGGTAGGCATCGTTCTTGTCTAAGAGGCACCCCAGCAGATCAGACAATCCAGACCAGACCAGATGAGACAGGGACACCCTCCCACCCCCCAGGAACCAGGCTGGCCACCCCACAAGGCTCTATTTCTGCTTAGCTTGACATGATTCTTGTTGCATTGAAAAGACTGCCCATGTGAACCTTCCTTTCTGAGGCAGCCACCCTCCAACTTGCTTGGCATCAGCTGATGCTTGTGCGAGGATGGCTGGAAAGAAAGCTTGGGGAGGGCAGAGTGTGGCTGTGGGGATGGCCTTCAGCAGGCTTTAGGAAGCCTCCCACACCATCACACAGTGGTGTGAGGGGAAGGGTGGTTTGTGGGAGCTGCTTTAAAGATTAGGGAGAGGGAAACCGACGTGGCTTAAGCAATTGAGCTCCCGCCTACCACATGGGAGGTCCCAGGTTCAGTTCCTGGTGCCTCCTGGAGAAGACGAGCAAGACAGCGAGCTGGCGCAGCAAGCTAACACAGCAAGCTGACACAACAAGATGACGCAACCAGATGATATAACCAGGAGACATGAAAAGGAAACAAAATGAGACACACAACAAAGCAAGGAAACAAAATGAGAACACAAACTCGAGGTGGCTCGAGTGACTGAGTTCCTCTCTCCCACATGGAAGGTCCCAGTTTCGGTTCCTGGTGCCTCCTAAAGAGAAGACGAGAGAGCACACAACAAATGGACACAGACAGCAGACAACAAGCACAAACAATGGGGGAGAGGGGGTGGGGAATAAATAATCTTAAAAAAAAAAAAAAAAAAAAAAAAGATTAGGGAAAGAAATCTCCTTCTGCCTCCCAAACCAAGTGGAGGCCTAGGAGCCTGCGAGACGTTGTCCAATTTCCATACAATGCCGGATATATGACACTGAGGAAATCCAAGTCTGCCCTGGAACCTGGGAAATTCCTAGAAGCTTAGTCCATGTCAAGTATCCATAGTAGAAGCTCCATCTGGAAGCAGGTTGGGCAGATTCTCAGAGTTCCTGAAAGTGTGTAGGAATATAAATCCAGGTCCATCGTGGAAGTTGAGTTCTGTGAGCTTTCCCTGCCTGGGCAGGCTGTCCATGAGAACGTTCTGCGACAGCGGGAATGTCCTACGCCCACACAGTCCAGTACGGCCGCTGCCAGCCACGTGTGGCTACTGAGCAAATGAAATGTGGCTACTGCAACTGGGGGAACCCATTTTAAATTTTTGCTTCATCTTAATTTAAATTTAAATAGTCACCTGCATAGAGATTACAAAAAATAAAGCCCTTTTGGCATGTAATTGGCTGACATCGCTGAATACCCAAATCCTGTTTTAGGAAACCTTTTGATTTATACGGCCTCAAGGATGTAAAGTGCTACCTATTACCCAAAGGAGAAGGATGAGTGAGTAGAGCTTTCACCAAGGGTAGAGGCAAAGGCAGTGGGTTTGTCCCAAATGCAGCTCAAGCTGTGGGCTCTCCATGCTCTGTGTTGGGGTGTTCATTCCTTTCCGTCCTGGTTGAAGCCGCAGTTATTTTGGTGACCACTGCCTCAGTGTTCAATGGGCTTGATTTTCATACAGCTGGTCTACCTCCGGCTGCGAGAGCTCTCTGCTTCATCTCGGTTTCTCCCTGCTCCTCCCTCAGCAGATGTGAGCGTGGCACTTCTACCTTTCTTCCCAGGCACTGATAACGGGTGACGTCTCTGATGTGCCCTTGTAGAAACTTCACAGCAAGCAAAAGAGGGCCCTGAAAAGGGAAGTTAATGGTGCCAAGTGCTGTTTGTCTCTCCGATTCCTTGGTGCAGCAAGCCCTTGGGCTTCCTGTGAAAATTCACCTTGACTTAGGATGATTCAGTCGGCCATTGTTTCCACTGGGACAGAAACCCTGTTTATCCTAGGTAATAATCATTTATGAATAGACATAGTGAGACCTTTAAACGAGTTTAAACGAGTCCTTCATCCTTCTTTTCAGTAATTGTCCAAAGCAAAAGGCCTTTGCTGAAATAAGAACATTATTCAAAGAAAAGCACTTGCTTTCCCGATGGCTACAAAAGGACTCTTCCTTCTGCTTCTGTGGATTTCACAAAAGTCCTTCCGATGGCTCCAGTTACTTGTGAGGTGGCGAGTGAGACTGCAGGGTCAAGCTACAACCAGCAAGAAAGATTCAGTAAAGCAACCCAGCAGGATGGCTGGAATAGCTCCAGGCACAGGTGGATTAGCTGAGAAGGGACACCTAAAAAGAGGGCGAGTCTAATCCTCTGGACCCTCAGGACGGGGCCTTCCCCGCAGTAGGATGCTGCTCGAAATCGAAGCAGAAACCGGAGAAAGGGGAAAGTGCACAGCTTTCTGGTGATGATGGAACAGAGGCAAATGACAAGAAGGCCAGCAAGGCAGGCCACCTCCAGGGGAGGCACTTACCCCCAGCCAAATGATCGGTGCTATGGGAAAACCAAGAGCAAATTCAGCTGGGCTCGTAGCTGTTCTTTACATTTATGAGAGAGCAGCAAGAGCCAGTTGACATTGACATTGTTAATGAGCTTGCATCAACTAGCTAATCAACATTTTGTCAAAACCTATAAAATTGTGTGGGACAAAGTATAAACTATAATGTAAACTATAGACCATGGTTAGTAGCAATGCTTCAACCTACTTTTTAGTATCTAGATACATTCTAGCATCTGGTATTATCTTGAGTCAAATGTCTACTGAAGGCTGCCCAATTGTGCGTGTGGCATTGCACAAATGTTCTGAATTAACTGCATAAAGGAGGCTCCCTTTAGGGGAGTCCATCCTGACCCAGTATTGAGATGGAAGATGAGAAAAATAATTACATCGATCGTCAATTGTTTCTGCATTGTGTCAAATAGTCAGATAACTTTCATCATATTCATTTTACAAATACATACATAGCGTAATCAAAATTTATGTCAAAAAAAGCAAAGCAATCGAGGCAAAAGGGAAGTAAGCTGGACAGCCGGTGAGTGTTCAGTGTGATGGTTTCTGCTCGCCAGGGAGGCGTCAGAGCCAGATTTGACTCTAAGCTATCGCACACCCACTACAAAGTCCAGATACGGGACTTAAAGAGACCCCGGCATCCACCAGCTGCCAGGAAGACACTGATGCCTCCAGAGGCCCCTCACTGCATCCTTTCCCACTGACAGGCAGCACCACTGTCTGCTTCCTTCCCAAAGTCAGCTAAGGACACTAGAGAAGGCTCTCCAGTGGGCCTTCTGCACACACAGCTGTTTTGCACTGTTGACCTGGGTTGGCCAACCTCCAGAAGCTCCACAGAGATTTCAAGACGTGAAGGTCTTCGTATAAGGAGTGGATGGTGTGAGGTGTTGGAAGCCACCCTACTGGAATAGATCTGTGTGCCCTTGTTCAGAGAGGGCCACAGCTCCGGGTGCATGTTTCTCAGACCAAGGAGCCTTGAAGGGCTGCTTCAGTAACAGCTGAAGGAATAAGAGCCATCAGCTGCCTCACTTTGGTGAATGGGTTCTCTCCTCTGGGAGCACACTTTTTGCAGGATATTATGAAAAATAAATTATAAGGTAGTGAAAACTACAAGGGAATAGAAGAGGGAAGATGGTAAACTCAGACACGGATGTCTTCTTGTGAGCAGCTGCTGTTACTTATAACTATTCTAGCAATGGAAGAACTTGTATCATTGATATAAAGGCGGTGGCCACCAGAGATTCTGAGGGGAGGAAGAGGGAAGAATAGGTGTAATATGGGGACATTTTTGGGACATTGGAATTGTCCTGCATGACACTGCAATGACAGATACAAGCCATTATACATTTTGTCATAACCTATAAAATCGTGTGGTGCAAACTATAATGCAAACTGTAGTCTACAGTTAGTAACAATGCTTCAATATGTGTTCAGTTGTAGCAAATGTACCACACTGATGTTGATGTGGGAAAGTGTGGGAGGGGGAAGGGGTGGGGTATATGGGAATCCCCTATATTTTTGATGTAACAGTTATGTAATCTAAAGCTTCTTTAAAAATAAAAATAAAAAATTTTTAAAAAGGCAAAGAGAGACAACTAAGAAATCACAGCAGCAGCCATTGCAGGGAGAGGCCCCCCTCCCAGGGCTGGAGGAATAAGGGACAAGATGCGCATTATCTAAGCTTGGACGCTCAGATGAGGGGCTGCTCAGCTGGGGTGGCCTCTGAGCCCAGGAGGCTCTGAGGGGCTGCACCCTGACCTCTGAGGAGGGTGCTATTATCTGGAGCTGGTGTCTCTGAGGGAATATGATGAGGCTGGTTCTTCCAGTGTTGGGAAAAGTGCAAACTGGATTCAGCTGCTGCTGGAAGTAAATGTCCCTGGTGGGGAGAAGTCAGGTGGGGCAACAGTGACAGCAACTGGAGTCCAACAGGGAAGAGCAGGTCCCCACTTCCCCTCCAGCAGAGTCTAACAGAGATGCAGCAGCCAGGCCAACTTGCGGTGTGGACAGTGGGTTTGCAAATGAGAGGTGATAGCTTAATTTTGAGCACAGTGAGACTAAGAATTTTATTGAAGTTTCTATAGAGGAGTCTGAGGAAGAGATTTACATTGCATAATGCTCATCATTTTATGACTCCCTGTCCCAAAATAAAATCCCCAGGAAGTATCTCTCTTCCTTAGTGTCTTTTCTCTCCCTTCCTGTAATACTCTTTCATTTTTAAAATGAAAACAGGCTAGCTAGCCTAACCTAACACTCCTACCATCACCCTGTTAACAAAAATGATCAGGCCCTTCCTTAGAAGGTGGAGGAAGACTATAAGTTATATTTTCTTCTGTCACAAAAATATCTTTCCTTCACATCAGCATAAGATAAAAAAAGGGTGAAAGGTTAAGATTAAAATTGAAAATTTGCAATGAGATTAGAAGTAGACATAGGGGGAAATCTTTGGGACTTTGTATTTGTCAATGGATTCTTAGATATGACACTAAAAGCATGAGCAGAAAAAGAAAAAAAAATAGATACATTGGACTTCATTAAAATGAGAAATTTTTGCACATCAAAGAACATTATCAAGAAAGTGAAAAGAATGGGAGAAAATAGTCACAAATCATATATCTGATAAAGGTTTAATATCCAGAATATACAAAGAACTCCTAAAAGACATTTTTTTCCCCAAAGTTATACAAATTGTCCATAAGCACATTGGTGCTCAACATCATTAGTCATTAGGGAAATGCAAATCAAAACCACAATGAGATACCATTTCACACCCACTAGGGTGGCTGTTATTTTAAAGGGGAAAATAGCAAGTGCTAGAGAGGACATAGAGAAATTGGAACATGCATGAAATGGTGCAACTGCCGTGGAAAACAGTTTGGTGGTTCCTCAAAAGGTTAAACATAGAATTGTGATATGATCTAGCACTTCCACTCTTAGGTATATATCCAAAAGAATTGAAAGCAAGGATTCAAACAGATCTTTCCATACCACTGTTCATAGCAGCATTATTCACAATTGCCTAAAGGTGGAAACACAACACAAGTGTCCACCAACCAATGAATGGATAAACAAAATGTGATATTTCCATACAATGGAATATTATTCAGCCATAAAAAGGAATGAAGTTCAGATATATGCTACATCATGGATGAATTTGAAGACATCATGTTGAGTGAAATAATCCAGAACAAAAGGGACAAATATTGTATGACTCCACTGATATGAAATATCTAGAATAAGAAAATTCATAGAGATAAAGTAGATTAGAGGTTATTAAGGGTGGAAGGCTCAGGGAAAATGGGGAGTGTTTCTGTTTGGGGTGATAAAAACATTTTTGTAATGGATGGTGATAGTAGCACAATATTGTGAATGTAGCCCATACAACTGAATTGTACCCCTAAAAATGGTTAAAATGGTAAATTTTGTGATATATATGTGGCCACAACTTTTTTAAAGGTTAAAAATTGTAATAACAGGAAATTAAAAGATGAGAATAGAGAAATCATAATTGATAAAACTAAAAATCTAATACAATTAAAGTTGATGCAAAATAAATCAAGTAAGCATTAAAATAAATAGCTAAAACAAGGGAGATTAAAAGTTTTAAAAGTGAAACTTAAGCAGCATAAGAAATAAATTAAAATCACAGAAAATACTTAAACAATAAAGCTAGCAAAATGGAAATAAAATTGTTGGTTGGATAAGAAAGAGGAATTAATTTTAAGATAAGAGAAATCCTGGAAAGAAGGTAGAAACAAAGAAGTTGACTGTAATAGCAAATAATAATAACTACCCTTTATGATGCATTTGAAGAATGAATGATAGGCACTGAGCTAAGTGCTTTAAATGTGGTATCTCACTTAAATCTCCCAATAGTTCCATGAGGCAGGTGCTATTAGTATTCCCATGTTTCGTAGGTGAGGAAACTGAGACTTAGAATATTCTCGCAGCTAGTAAAATTACAGAGCTGGGATTTAAATTCAGCCAGCTCTGGCTAGTTTTGTAGGAAAACTACAGGATAGAGCTGAGTAAAAACAGGAAAAGACAAATTAAAGATGGTCAGTACATATTGTATCAATGAGATCCAAAGAAATGCTGAGATACCGATTATTCAACAAGACATACTGGTGATGACATAAATAGAGTGAGGTTGAAATTAAAAAAAAAAAAAAAAGGATATGGGGAAATGGGAGGGAACAAAAGTACAGAGATGGATAAAGCTTCTTGGGAACGAGCTCACTCTACAGTGTCTTCACTCCATCCTCCAGTTCCCTGATCTCAAATGGCCTTGGGTATCATCCCCCCCTGTTGCCTTAAGCTTAATGAAATCTTATAGGCCCCTCACTTGGGCCTCGCTTGTATCTTTGAAGCAGCCCAGGTGACCTGGTGGGTACTCACGCCTGCCCCCTGCCCAGTAGTAATTGTATGACAGTTGGCTGCAAACACAGGGCCCCACAGCCTGTACAAATGAGCTCCCATTAGCTGAATCTCTCTCCAAGACTATGTAAAACATTCAGTCCTTATTTGTTCCCGGTCTATATCTGGGAATCCCCAAGAAAGGGTCTTCCTGCTCCCCCCAGTATCCATTGCTTCTCGTAGGCTTTGGAAGAGTTTACTTGAAAGTCTGGGCGTTCCGGGAAGACTGTACAGATGCGTTTTCTAATGGGATATGCTTTGCTGGACTGAGGGTGAGCATTGGAAAGCAATCAAGTGTCTGACACGCAAGACTCCCAAGTTGCCAAACAACAACTGCAGAAGTATCAGGAAGCAAGTTTGAGCTGGCCTGACCTGTGGGGGTTAATGAGTACGCTGGCCTTATCTGTCTCTAATTTGAATGGTTTGGGGATATTTGTTTCTCAAGGATGATGGACATGACATGTTCATTTTCTAGGGCTTAATAAACGGTGGACAAACTCTTAGACATTAGCATGAAGAGTGACTTTTAGGAACTATAGTGAATGGTATAATGATAATGTGGCAAAACTTTGCTATAACTGGTTTAATCTTACATCCTGTTTGCTGTGAATAGTTTTGGTAGATCTGTTGCTCCAACATAATTATAAATAGTGTCTCCTTTTACCTTTAAAAGTTATCATGTGGCCATGCTGGCAATAACACAGTAAGTGGGGTCCCCATTTATCAGTGGGGTTCCTTTATTGTGTGGTTAATGAGTTAATAAATGAGCCACCAGGAAATTTCTGGGTGGAGTTGTTAAATCCAAATTGGCCCTGGTCCCAGTCTTGTTTTGGTGTCACCTGGCGGCAGCTTTCTGATTCGGCTTAAATATCCATAGGGACAATTCTGGGTCTTTGAGGGCAACAGTAGCAATTCTAGGGTTCTCCCAATTAGCTGGTTACCAATCCAGAGAAATTAGGTTGGGAAATCTCTGAGACTGCATTCCTCATCCTAGACAGGGCTATTCCTGCCTGGTCTCTGCTAAGACAAGACCTTTAGCCCATGCCATTTTGAGAACTAGAGCTGGACACAAAGGATGGGAACAAATTGCCATCTGCTTCACATGTAAATCCAAGTTATCACGGTTATACTCATCACAATATTAAACATTTATTGAGAGATTTCTATGTGCTAGCAATTTCCATTAAGAAAGGCATTGTTAATCAATACCAAATAACTATACATGGAAATAATGAGCTCACTGTGGGTGCTGTTGGGATGAACAGATACATATTCAAGACTTACATAGGAAAGATTATTTGGGCTTGAGCTTGGTAGTTTTTCTTTTATGTGACTAGAGCCTTCAGATTTTGATTTAAATTTAATTTTAGCCTTTGACTTGACTCATTTAGGTTTTTCAGGTACCCCAAAGCTGTTTCATAGCAGGTGTGCTTTAATGTTTTACAACTTCTTTGGAACTCTTGCAGTCTGGGATATTGGGCCCATGGCTCACTGCCAACCTGTTCAGAGGCTCTGGGCTCAATTCTTGGAGGGTGGATGAAGTCTGAGTAGCTCAAGGTCAAGTTGATCTTAATTGCTGATCCATCTCATTCTCAGGTGTCCCAGGACTCTTCTAATGGGATACCTGCCTTATTCCCTTGTTGACTATGCCCATGCAAGAATGTATGTGTGTGCGTGCATGTGCACATGCATGCTGGAAGAGTTTTAACATGAGATTCGGAATTGGTTTTAGCAGATCCTGGCTAATTTTAATTGACTTGCCTTCCGGGGAAAAATCTTTGTTGCATCTCTGCTTCCTCTGATCTTTCACAAAAAGCTAAAGGAGACAAAATAGCTGTGCCGTAAGTATGCTGAATGAAAGATTTCAGAACGTTGTGAAGGTTCTTGGTTCCTATATTTTCAGTGCGGCCACCAAGCAACCATGATGTACAACTGCCTCCCTGGTGGTATGACCTTGCCTGGGCTGTGCTCATGCCGCAGTCTTGGCTACACTGATCCAAGGAGTTGCTGCTATCAGTTTTGTAATGGGATACATCTCAGTCCAATCTTTTCAGTCATGCTTATTGCCTTCAAGCCTGGCCATCATGTAAGGAAATGATTGGACCCAGCTTGACTTCTCCTAGAGCAGGGAACACCTCTAGATCTCGCCGCGAGTAGAATCAGACTTGGATGTTACAAACTGAGCAGTTTATTTGTTATCTGAGGAGAGGACAGAATAAGTGGGGCCCCTAGGGAAATCATTGCTACAGGTAGTTTTCAGTCTTTAATTGCAGCCTCGGGTCTCTCTGCTGTCTCCTGATGAACTGATTTGATATGCAAGAAAACACAACAGGAGGCATTTTACTTTTATTGGAAAATTTTATTATTTCATGTAGATATTATTCTTTTCCAGTTAGATTTTCCTCTTTAAATTTCACTGAAATCTTAGGCCAGATTTTGGAGATTTGGTTTCTGGTCCTTGTTCCAGTTCTAATTTCCTGGATTATAATAGGCAATATTCTTAAACCCTCTGGGCCAGTTTCCACTCAAGTAAAAATAAGAATTAGGACATCTAGCCGACGTAAAAGAAATGCCAGGAGAATGTGGGAGATTATTTTTGATGTTATGGAACAAAGAAATAACATATACTACTAAAAATAATTCTCATTGTTCTCTTTAAACCTGCCCTGAGAATAAGAATCACTGCCTAACTTTCAAGGAATGAAGGGAAAATACAAGTGAACTGAGAGATGATTGTATCACACTCTAACCCAGCTGAAGTTGGGTGGAGGATAATTCTCCAAAACCTGGATATGGTTCATCATTTTCACCTAATGGTATCTGAATAATCTATAAAGGACATTTGAAGTATAAATAGAACAATATTTTTTTTTTTAGTAAAAAAGATAGGTGGTGGTTTGAAGCTGTATGTATCCCCCAAAAATGTTCTTAAACTTATTCCATTCCTGAGGATGTGAACGCATTGTAAGTAGAATCTTTTGATGAGGTTATTTCAGGTAAGAAGGTGTGGCCCACCATAATCAAGATAACGTCTGTTACTGGAGTCTTTTATAAGAGAATGAAATTCAGACATACAGAGAGAAAAGACCACAGAAGCAGGAAGCTGGACTCAACGAAACGTGGAAGAGATGAGCAGACACCACCCTATGACTTAGGAGCCAGAATCACTGGCATCCGGTCTTCAGGAAGAAAGCAACAGTGAGCAGATAAATTCCCATTGTTTCATGATATTTGCTTTGAGCAGCCTAGGAAACTGAAACAAGATATTTAAGGAGAGAAAAGATAGGGGGTCATAAAGTACATCTTCATCCTCTTAACATCTCAGAACTTAGAAGTTCCTGCAGAGGAGAAACCATGTGGCTTAAGTGGTTGAGCACCTGCCTCCCACATGGGAGGTCCTGGCTCCCATCCCAGTGCCTCACAAAAACAAAAAAGCAGAACAACAAGCAAACAAATGAAAGAACCAACTCAAGGGGAGCCGATGTGGCTCAGTGGTTGAGGTCCTGGGTTCAATCCTCGGCCTTGGTACCTTAAAAAAAAAGATTCCTGAAGAGAGGAATTCCTCTTTTTACTCACACACATACACCCTACCTTCCACAATGCCCAGAATAGTCGTGGGAGAAGAAAAGCGCTTGATACCCGGTTGAGGAGTGAATGAAGGAATGAATGTGCAGACAGATGAACTAATGAATAAATGACGATGTTGGCTTCACCTCCATGTTCTGTTGTTTAGTTTAGTTTAACTTTTTGTGGTTATAGAAGCTCATGGTAGGAAATTTGGAAATGTCAATAAATATAATAATGATAATCAAAGTCACAGATGATCCCATTGTTAATATTTTGATATATTTCCTTCTATTTTTCAGTGCATGCACACACATTCATACAATCACACACTCATGCTCACACACTCGCACACTTGCACACTCATGCAACCACAAACTCATGCTCATACCAACAGGCACACACACAAGCATCCACACGTACATGGGTGTTTGTATATAAGAATAGAAGAGTTTGACATAATATAAATAACATCGTGATTGATTACTTCCCCAATTAATATTCCGTTGTGAACATTTTCTCAGATAAAATATTATTAAAATATATTTATCTTTTTTTTTAATGGTAAAATATTTGCAATTTATTTATCTGATAAAGGTTTAGATCCAGGTTGTATAAAGAAGTCTTAAAATTCAACAACAAAAGATAAAGAACACGTTTAAAAAAATGTGTAAAGAATTTGAATGGACATTTTTCCAAAAAGTTATACAAATGCCAAACAAGCACATGGGAAGATATACAATGTCATTAGTCATTAAGAAAATCAAATCAAAACCAGAGTGAAATTCTACTTCACACGCATAGGTTGGCTTTAATAAAAAAATATATTTATATTGATGTAATTAAATTTTCTTGTACAGTTGTGTGCTTAAATGGGTTTTTTTGGTTTTGGGTTTGTTGTTGTTTTTTTTTTGAGGTACGTGGGGCCAGGAATTGAACCTGGGACCTCGTATGTGGGAAGCCAGTGCTCAACCACTGAGTCACATCAGCTCCCGTGAATGGGTTTTTCATTTGTTTGCTTGTTGTTTGCTTTTTTTGTTGTTGTTTCTAGGAGGGACCCGGAACCAAACCCAGGACCTCCCATGTGAGAAGCAGGCGCTCAACTGCTTGAGCCACATCCACTCCCTTGCTTAAGTTTTTATTATTAAAAATAATTCTGTAATGATTTCCTTGTACATAAACATCTATGGCTTCTTAGGTCATTTCCTTAGGATAACTTCATGGACCTAAAAAGGGAAGTTACACTTCAAGCTCTTGACTTGCCTTGCCAACATGCGTGCCGACTGTTCTTTGATTATTGCTGTCAGGATCCCTGTGGGTCTTTGGCCTCTTGTACCCTCCTGGGGCCCATTTTCACCCTCTACCCATGGGACTGGTTTCCCCAGGGAAGGGGAAGCCTGTCCTTCCTGTCGAGAAGCACACCCAGCCAGTCCTCTCCTATTCACCTGCTTTTAGAACTTTGCATAAGAGTTTCCTGGAGATCACAGTATTTTCCACCTTAAACTCAAATTTTCATGTGGAGCTCAAAAATTCTTTTGGAGCTAAGGCGCAGTGCCTAGCATACAGCATACGGTATCTACGTAACTGAGCGTGAAGCAGCTTAACAACAAAATGTGGGGCTTGGGCAGCTGGTGGGGATGGAGGTTATACACAGAGAGAGGACTTGGCCAGAGGATGGTGGACTGCAGAAAGAATGGGGATTCTCTGCAGTTTGAGTCAACGTTGATACAGGGAAGCTGCCAGATAAGCATGGGACTTGGCTGGAAAGAATCAATGTTCAAGACAGAACCAATTGAGAACTAGGAGAAAGAGATCTTGGATAGTGTGTTAGATTGAGTTATGTAGCCCAACGAAGACATGTTCTTACTCTTAATCTGTGTTCCTGGGTTCCTGGAGGTGTGAACCCATCTTAAACAGGGCCCTTTGAAGATGTATCATTAATTAAGGCCCACCCAACTGAACCAGGATGGGCCTTAATCCATACTGCTAGAGGATTTTTAAGCAGAAAAAATTCAGATGCCAAGAGTCAGAGAGGCCAGAGGAAGAAGCTGGAAGTCAGCAGAAACCAGAAGAGGACAATCAAAGAGAGAGACCACCATGTGAAGGAGAGGCAGAGATGTAAGTCATAGAACCCCAAGGATTGGGTGAGCCAGAACCAGAACAGTAAAAACTCTGGGGAGAAGACATGGCCTTGATGTTGGACTTCCAGCTTCCGAAACCATGGAACAATAAATCCTTGTTGCAAAGCCAACCAGTGTGCCATATTTGTTATAGCAGCTCTGGCAAACGAGAACAGAAAGGTCCAACCCATTTCACTGAGCAGCACCAAACTGAGAATCGTGCCAGTATCTGAGGAAAGGAGGCTGGGGTTGACACTAAAACTTCATAGCAATATCTTTTTTTTTAATTAACAACTTCATTTCAAATTCATAAAAATAAGAGAACAGAAAAAGGCAGTTCAACAAGTTATGGAAATATTACTCCTAAAATTTTCTTTTTCAGGTACTTTTATTTCATCCAATTCCAACTGCTAACTCAGTTGTTCCTTTAGCGTTCAGAATGATACACAGATGAACTCAGATTAATGAAATGGCATAATCAAGGTCTTCTTATTAATGAAAAAAATGAAGAAGAGAAAAAAGCTCTTAATCGTATTCATATCTTTAAGCATATGTTTAGAAAACTACAAATAAAATAGTAATATAATTACAAGTATACCAATATATCACCATATATGTAATTTTAATTTATTACTATTGTGCTTATGTTTACAGTAACCAATGAATGTGGCTGGCATCATTCATTCTGTGGTATTCAGTTTATTTCCTATGAATCATTTTGCCTTTATAAAGTCTCAGGGTTAAAGAACCTCTTCAATTACTGTCGAAGAGGTGAAATAGAAGCATAGAGCTCCAAGTAACTCTTTCGGACAAGGAGCATGTGCCTGCAATGATGTCTAAGGGAGGACCATGAGGTTTCGGTGCATCTCCTGGTACTCTTGCTCTGCAGAGGGCCATCCATTGACATCATCCCCTCTGGGGTCCCTACCTCCTTCCACTATTCTGTGTCTGCTTCTGCATCTCCCGATGAACCGCCTCACCTGGGAGTCTGCAGTCTTCCCCGATGAGGCCCTTTTAGTGATCTCTGTACTCTCTGCACCCTTGTGGCATTTTTGGACTCTCCAACATAACTTTACATGGTTTCATAGGCCATTTTCTATTATTTGTGAATGGTTTCTTGTCTCTTCTCTACCCAACTAAATTGTAAGCTCCTTATAAGACTGGACCAGGTGTTTTCTGCATTCATTCATTCCTCTGGTTTTCCAGTCACTCCACAAGTTTTTAATCACACATGAAGTATGTGATAAGACACTACAAGTGTTAAGAACAACGCGATAGGAATTTTTGTTTTCTGAGATTTTCTTTTCTGGTTGGTGATGAGGTCACCAGACATGGAACAGTCCAGAAAATGTCTGCAAAATCTCTCCTGTGCACACTTGACATGGGAGGTGCCTCACAGGTGCTTGGCATATCATTCTCCGTTAATTGATTAAGAAGCAATCTATCAGAGAAGAAGCTGTTCATTTGTTTACAGACGACCAAAATGAGTTTAGAAATCATCTGAAGTTAGAGAGTGTTCTTCACCAGATCAGGCTCGCCAGAAATCTTCTTCAAACAAAATTAGTCATGGTTGGCCCAGACTGGGATTTCTGAAAACAGAATTTAACTTGACCTAGATATTGACAAGGATAAAAGTGTAGTCCTTGACTGTTGGAGTCAGCAGATGCAGACTGTTATTCTTTGTTTCTTTTTGTTGCATTACTCTCTGTGCAAATATATTTAGTTCACATTGCTATGTACACAGCACTGACAACTGCAGCCTATCAGGTGACTCTAAATATAATAGTGAATAAATAAATCATCCTTTGGCCACCTCTGGAAGATAAAGGTGCTTACAAGCTCTTTCAAAGAATTCATTATGTTTTTACATTTAGTAATATAGGGGCAGAAATGTCAGTTCCTAGAAACTCAAAGAATAAAAATCTCACCTTGAAAATGCCATGCTCACCCATGTACTTGAGTGTATTGTCTAACACTGATGGGGAGAAAAAGGCTCTTCTTTGGAGAGGTTTAAAGAGGGAAAGAAAATAAATAAGTCCAAGAGATCCTGAAATGCTCTTATAAGTTCAAAGGAGAAGGCTCTTACATAAACCAGAAGGTTTGAAGAGGCCAGTGCTGAATGAATGAGAAGAAGGTGGAGGAAACGTATCACACAAGAATGTGCTAATTGGACAAGTTTCCCTTAGCAGAGTTTTGTTCCTCACTATATAGTCATAATTTCCCAATTTTTTCTCTAAGCTAGCTAGGTCGCAGGTTGTTATTTTTAACAAGCTGATCTATGTCATTTTAACACCATTCTAATAAGATAATGTATTTGTGTATGTGTGTGTGAGCATGTCTGTGTATACACACATACACACTTATATCCAAAATGATGATGTGCTCAGAGCTAAAAGAAAAAAGAAAAAATTCCTAGCGTTAACATTTTCAGAGAGGAAAAGTGGAGAGGACATACCTATTATCCCATAGGCTTGGAAAAACCAGTAAGTTGGGATTTGCTGTGGATCAAATACTTATCACTTAAGAGATAAGCACCATGGAAGCAGCTATGCACCTTTAACTGAGGCTCAGAGCAATTGGTTATCAGCTACTAAGGCTTAAAGAGTGATCAGTGGAGTCTACTACCTGGAGGAGAATTTCAACTAATACTGAGAAAGGGAAGTATGGCAGAAGGGAGACAGGGAGCCTGTGAAACACTGAGTGATTATAGAATAAAGAGAAAATAGGGTGCAAGAGTGAAGCAACATCTAGGAAATGAGAAAAGCATATGAGCTGCAATCACTCATTAGAAGACAGAGCATTTACCAGGAGAAAAAAATTCCAACTAGTTGCCTGAAAAATCCATCTAAATATGAAACCAGGGAATGTATTTTGAAGCTAGAAATATACATCGATGTGTTAAATGTCACACATTCTAAAAATATGAGATAGATTTCAACAGCCCTATAGTTAAAGACTGATGATTGGAATTTTGCTTTTATGATGCCATAGCAATTCAGATGGTTCTTACGTCTCCATAGCAACAGCCAGTGCTACTTTTTTGTTCTTCTGTGTAGTCATGTGACACTTAATGCACTGCAGAGGAGACATAGAGAAGCATCTGATTTATGTCCCAATTAGTGACACAGAGACCAGCGGGCCACAAGAAAGACTTGGGTAAGAACTGGTCCTGGGCTTTATAAACTAGACCCATCCCATGACAACCTTCCTTCTGGGAGCTAGCACTTATACTGTATGCGAGCCTTTGCTTGGATTAACCCCTGCTCCATACCAGCGGTGTTATTGGTGGTGTTTCTGGAATTTTGTGTCCATTTAGATGCAATTCCCTGAAGCAGAGAACTCCTTCTACTTGTGATGCCCCTTTGTCTTAGAAATTGCACCCAAATATAAGAGTGGTGGTCATGAGTCATGAAGAGTCAACCATTTTTACTCCAGTATCAACAATTGCCTAGTATACTAGGGCAAGTCATACTGTCATGTCACGAAACATTGGAAAAGTCATTGTAATGGTCTGTGCCTCAGCTTTCCCATCTGTGAAATGGAAGTGACAACAAAGCCTTTTTCTTCCTCAAAGACAAATTTTTCCAAATGTGGTTTGGAAGGTGATGTACATGTTGAGAGGACTCCAACCACCTCAGAATTAAGTATGAGAGGTACCAAAGGGCTATGTCAGCCTAGAGTCTTCAGAGCACACCATGAAGCTTGCAAGCATAAGTAAGACTGATAGAAATCTCTCCTGAGTGCTCATTAAATTTACAAGGGTTCTCTTATCAAGGCAGCCTAGTGCCCCCAACACTTTTTACCATCATGCTCATTAATGAGCGTCAAGCTGAGTTATGATCCATTTAAACTCACCTTGACATGGCAGTTTTTCAGTGGGAATCAGGAGTTTATGGGTGTTAGTCCTAAGTAATGATGCTAACACTTTGTTTCTTTCTTTATATGAGAGGAAATTTATAAAAGAACAAAGAACTTTACCATGTACATAGAAGGTAGTCATTAAGTGTTTACTCTCCTGATCCTCTTATATCTTTCTCCACCTAAAATTCTTGTATTGATGGTATTTTGCTATGGGGACATAAATGGAGATCCAGTGACACAAGCATGCTGGAAGCTAAGAATAACATTCTAGCAATTCTACACCATCATCATCAATGCAAGGTATTAAGCTCTCGCTATCTGTGGGGCATTACATATAGGACATAGAGATGGAAACATGCAGAGCTATGGGACTTGTACTTGTGGGTCAGGTGAAGGTGAAAAGATAATAAGGGTACAAGGTAATCTGTGCTAAATGGCAAAAAAAGCAGTATGGATAAGCAGAAGTAAGCTGGGTTGTTAAGGGAAAGCTTCCTGGAGAGAAGAGGAATTGCTGTGGACTTAGAAGAGGGCTGATATTCACTGAGTGCTTATTAAGTGTTGGCCATTGAGCTAGGCTCTTTACTTGCTTTCTCTCAACTATTGAGGGAGAGATTCATAATAGGCGAATAAAAATTACGAGATTGGAATGGTGGTCTAGGAGTGGGGATGAATCAGTAATGTTTGGCAGGAGGGGAGGGACAAAGCCAAATTAAGGAGTTTGAACCTGACTAATATGTCATAGGAGCCGTTATACATGTTCAGTAGAGAATGCTGTGTACCCAATTATATGGCAGAAGAGGGAAACATTTAAAACTGGGGAAAGCAAACAGGAGACAGTGAAATAGCCCAGGCATTTGGTCATGGACCCTTGACATAGGAGGAGAGGCAGAAAGCAAGGTGAGTATAAGGTTGACTAGAAGAAGAATTATCTGTGAAGACGGCATTTGGAAAATCTGGAGAAGGAGCTTGCTTGGGAAAAAAAATGGTTGTATTTGAGTTTTGGAAGTAATGAAATCGAGGGGAATACAAGCTAGTGGAGATATCTCTCCTAGAAGATGTTAGAGATGGGAGAATTGCTTTGTGGGAGCTGCTTCAATGCACCCCATTGCCTTTTTCAGGGGGAAATTGAGAAGCTACAGCCCCAAGGCCAGGGGTGTAAGGTCCTATTTTAAATTGTCTCTTCAGGGAGTAGCAGAGGTCGGTCCCCATTGGAAATGGCCTCCTGCCTGGGCATCCTGGAATTCTTTCTAATAACTGGGGCAGAATTGTACCTGGCTTTCATTTTCTGGCCAGTATCCTATGGGAATTTGAACTCTATAGTTCAATTTGTTCCATCGCTCTTTGTTTTATCTTTCTTTTTAACATCTTTCTCTTTCCCTAGTGAATTACGGAGTCAAATAATCAAATACTCTGAGACAATTTCTAATGCCAAAATATGTCATTCAACAACTATCCATTGAGTTCCATCTCTGTGACAGGTCCATGTCCTCTGTCATTTCACCAGAATGACACATCTGGCTGGCATTTTCCCTATGCACATTGAAGGGTGAGTGGAGAAACGTGTTGAAAACAGGTCAAAGCAAGTGTCTGAGGTCAATTTTCTAAGTCATTTCACCAGCATTTCTAAAGCCTTCGTTTTCTTTTCTTTTTTTTTTTTTAAGGAACATATGAAGCCACTCACTTGGTAGACAATATGTCGGTGATAAAGAACATTGGATTAGGACTGCTGAGTACTTGTGTAATTTTAGGAAAGTCACTGAAACCCCTGGGATTCAATTGACTTACCTGTGAGATGAATGGATGGGCTAGTTGATATATAATTCAACTCTAGTATTCTATGGTTTTATATCATGGATTTAGGCCTATAATGTCTTTAAGAAGTAACGCCATTGTATTTGTAGAATGCAGACGGTTTCTTGTAA
>JAQZBX010043083.1:0-21792 GCA_029593785.1 Cabassous unicinctus | reverse complement strand
TCCTCCGCTCCTCCGTCTTCTCCCCGTCTTCCCTGGTCTCCCCCTTGCCTTGTCGCTGCGGGTCTCTTTGTCTTCCCTGTCCGTCTTCTTTTTCTTCTTCGTCTTCGTCTTCTCCTCCTCCTCCTCCTCCGTCTTTACAAAAGGAACGGAAAGTGTAAAAACCCCGGCGCGCTGGGCCGCCGGAGGCTTTCGGCGGAGTGCAGCGCGGACTCACAATTACAAGCCTGTTTCTATTAAGCAGTTCCATGGCCCTCGGCGTGGGTGGTCTGCTGCGCCATAGGCAGGACCTGTCAGGGTCACGTGACGGATCCGAAAACTTTACCCCCTTTACAATAAACTCTAGGAAAGCAAAGTAAACTCGAGGAACGTGCTATCAGCACAGCCCTCCTGGGTAAACAGGCGCTCCCCTCCCCGCCTTCCTGGGAGGCGCCCGGCCCAGCGAGCTCCGGCGAGCCCCGGCGGCCCCCTCCGCGCCCCCCGCCGCCTGTCTGCGGGGGGCCGCTGGGCGGGGGGTCTCCGCCGGCTCTTTCGCCTTCCCCACCTTCCCCCTCTCGCATACACATTATTTGCTAACATGTATCCATTTTGCCGGGGATGGGGGGGCGGGGGTGGTGCCAGGGAGCAGGGAAACTCATTTCAGCACCCCCAGCGCTCAGGGAAGTGGGGAGGGGCGGTGCCCAGGGGGGCTGCAGAGGCACACCACCTTTCATGTCCTCAATTTTCAAAGCCCTTTCCTGCTTTCATTCCCACGGAAGCCCTGAGAAGCTGGGAGCATTCTGGTTGACAGGCCCCACAGCCTGACAGAGAGGCAGAGAGCCAGGGAAGCCGGGCAGATAACAAGAGGCTCCCCGGGGGGGAAATGTTCAATACAGCAAGATGTATGTGGATCCGTGTCGTTTGTGTAGGAGGTCCCTGGGAAGCCGCCACTTCTGAAGAGACCAAGGTGGAGTCCCTTGGAAACCAAGATTGGTAGCTGGCTGAGGAAGCACTAATTGATATTTGCTTCTTTTCCTTTCCAATTACTGTGGTTTTTGGGGTATGCCACCCAAAAGCTCCCACCCACGCTGCCTTCCCATACCCGGCAGGCTTGGGTGATTGGGTTAGACCGAGGTGCCTGTGGGTACGTGGAGGCCAGCGCTGAGCGTTTGGCCCCAAATTGAAACGTCCTATTCAGGAGAGACCCCGCTAATAATGCTTAACATTTTACCTGCTCAGACCAGCAGTCTAGACTATGTTTCACACACGGCTGAGAGGTGCTGTTTAAAATAGACCACATTATGAATAAAGATGAATTATAGACACAAGAGCTGGGGAAGGGAGGAGAAAATGTACTGAAACTATCAAGAGTTAACTCGCTGGTCTTCGAATAAATTTAGCCAGTTTTTATTTTCTTACTGGGTTCTGGGCTGACAATATGATTAGGGGCATGTGTGTGTGCCTGTGTTATTATTATTTCTGAAAGCATAATCCTAAGAGTTACAATTTATCTCCTCCTCCAGAAATGACATACCATTCTTTAATGTAGGGGCATTTGAATTTCCAGAGTGTTTGTCTTTGAAACACATTAAGTAATTAGACATTGGAATGCTGGGCAGCCCTGTGAATTTGGCTGGCCCAGAAAGTCATTTCATACCAATTGGCTCCAGTCAAAAATGGACTCAAATGGGCATTAACTGAACACGGATCCTAAGAATCATAATCATTGTAAAACAAACAAAACAGCGATATTTTCTTTGGAAACATTTCCCCCTGTATTTTGTTGTCATATCAAAGGACCCAATTACCCTACTATAATCTTGGGGTGGGGAGTGAAGAAGAGGAAGATATAAATCTATCACCAAATAGAGTAGTCTGCATTGTGCAAGACAAAGGGGATAGGAAAAAAGAAACAATTTAGCAGAGGGCATTAAATACAGCACAATATAAAAGTAAGTATGCTAGCTTTGTGGGGAAAATTCCAGCAGCATCTGTGGCTTTTGGTTTTCCTAATTAAAGTGAAGACCATCATGCAAGCCTACCTGACTACGTGCTCCTTGAGTTATGACCAAGGCTGATAACCAGGGCTGGAGTTGGGTTTTGTGGGTCCTAGGTCTTGGGCAGTACATTCAGTGAGAGGCTGCAAGCTTCATGAGCTACAGGCCCATCTGCCGGCCTAGGTAATGCAGGGCAGAAAGATTACAAGTGTCTATTTTGTGTGTGTGTGTGAGTGTGCGCGATCTTGCTGAGATACAGAACTCAGTTTGGACTGAGAGTTTTAGTAAGAACATGTCCAAGTTAGTTCTATTTCATTCAATGGTTTTACAGTTGGGAGCAAAGACAAGCTTGATTTGAATGCAAATAGTTGGACTTGGGACAGAGGTGGTGCAGATAGGCAGGAAGAGAAAAATTTTGGTGTTGGAACCTGAAAGTTCAGGCAGGAGGGGAATCCACTGGAAATACTCCCCCCGCACACCCACCCCCACCCCAAGAGCCTTTCCTTCCGCAGAAATTTTTTTATGTCAATGCTTCCTATCCACTCTTAGATACGAAAAGAGTTAAATCATCAAGTAAATGATACAGGTTCTCCCTTGGGGCCCCAGTGGTCTTCCCTTGTTACCTTCTGGCATTTCTCTGAGACCCCCCACCAGGACAGGCCCTCTCTCATCAAACAGCTGCCTTCATCCTTCTAAAGCAGCTTGGGCCTCACCCCTTCCTGCAGAACCAGCTCCACCTCTGCCCAGGCTGATAAACCACTTGGCATGGAGGTGTTAATGGTTGACCAGGCTACCAGACAAAATTTTTGCAATTTAACTTGGACTTTTAGAGTCATATCCAGAGGAATAATTCCCACCTTGGGGATTTCAGGGCACTAAGGCAGAACCAGTTGGAGGTATTTGGGGCATTGGAGGAGAAGGCAATAGGGGGCAAAACAAAAAACAGATGGACTCCATCAGCTCTCACCCCTTGTGGTTTGTCTTTCTGACTTGTCTTGCTACTTGAGATACAATGTTACTCTTGAAGCTTTAGCACATGTATACCTAGGAGCAGACACATCCTTCATCATTCTCTTCTCTTACCTAGCTCCCACTAAAAGTGGGTGCCTACGCACCTCCGTTCACCACCACCCCCACACCCACACACACATACAACAACCTCCATCAATTGGAAGGCTTTCAATTAAATAGCTGAGGGTTCAGAAAAAACATTGCCCACATTTAAAAAGCTCTCCAGCTCCGGGTGGTCAGTAGGCAGCCCCCACTGGCCACACCTTAGGCGGGGTTGATTCTTTGATATTGGATCAGACACCTCCTCACAAGCTTTTATAAAAAGTCATCTCGCTTAACTGAGGAATTCTGATTTAAAACGACTATGCTCCTGTCCCACTCTGCCCTTTGCTGTCAGGAAGACACCTACAAGCCAAAGGAGAATTAGGGCTCCGAGGACTGGTGGGGTAAAAGATATTTAAAGGCACTTGGGTCTGGCAACGCAGAATTAGGGGGATGAACAATTGAATTGTAATGGTAAGATGCGTTGAAACAGTAAAAGGAATTATTTACACAACAAGAAAACAGGACCGCAGAGCAAGGGTTGAATATACTTTCCTGACAGATACAAAAGGCCATGATGTAGCATGAACAGAGACCCTAAGCAGCTTGGAAGCAAAGAGGGTGGAGTGAAACCTGAAATGTAATAAACCAAAGTCTCTGAGGGAATCCATTACCGGGAAGGAGGGAAGCACACGGAGGCGCTATAGTGTACAGAGGACTGGACCATAATCTCTGGACAAGAAGAAACAGGTAGAAAGATACCCGTAGACACTGCAACCCCACCCCCCACCCCATGAAAGCTACTCCAGTTCCTTGCTTGCACCCACAGCTGATGTGCTTATATCTGAAACCCACTGAGAAATTCCCGTATGCAGAAAAACATCAGGGGCAGCCTTGTGAAGGAGGAATGGACGAAGAAAATGAACTGCCAATGGGGATTTTAAACTATGGGAGGTAGGCGTGATCAGGGTGGCTGGCGGTGATGGTGATGGTGATGGGTGCATAGGTGAGGAGAAATAGCTTCATGTAATCAAGCAGATCAGAACAATCACCACAGGGTTCTAATTGTACCTAAGAGGACAAAGATATTCAAGGCAGTAACTAAGAAAAACCGTCTCTGTTTGACAAAAAGTGCTGTTTTACACAGCTGGCATTGCTGCTACTCAGAATTCATCATTTGTCTTAAGATCAGTGGGAAAGGGTGCAGAACTGACCTTCATTTGTTTAAATGACAGGATTCAAGATTTGAAGGGGTGATCCAAAATTTATTTTTGCTCTATGAGTGAGAAAGAATTTGTATGGAGCAAGGGCTCTGGGTCTGTGAGATTTGAGGGGGAAGGTTTGAGCCATTTGGGGGCAGCTGAAGCCAATACGAGCCATTTGGTTGCACTGTGCTCAGAGGGCCCCCGGCTGCATGCAGAGCCTGATGGTGGCTCTGAAGGCAGCCCTCACTCACCCCACATGCCCAGACACTGCCACTCCTTGTATTTGTGAGGCAGAACCCCTCTGGAGAGCAGGGGTCTGAGAAGGATGTGTTTCTGTTTCCTACCAGTCGCCTTGGGTAGGGCACTGGGGGAAGCAGCGACCTCCTTCTTGGCATATCTTAGCAGTTGTTGTCTAGCAGCCTGTTTTGTCTGAGGGTGTGTGTGGAGGTGAGAGGTGGGAGTTTGGACCACCAGGTTACCCTGCCCAGAAGTCCCTCCCCCTTTCCCTCCACACCCAAATGTTGAAAGACACTGACTTGAAGAGCAGATTCAGCTCTCTCTGCCTGCAGCGTGTGTTCCGGGGGAGAGAACAGGGTAGACTGGAGTCCAGAGGACTCACCCGGCCCCTCCCAGGAACCTGTCCACAACTCCACAAAATTGACAGGCTTCCTAGGAATGCTGGTGGTCTAAGAAAATGGCTTTAGGCACCCAACAGAACTTTTTTTTTCTTCAAAGAATGAGCACCACTAGGCTAATTACAAATCTGTCTGCTTTATTTATTGCAGCGAGTGAGTTCCTTAAGGCAGTGGTTCCCAAGCCTGGTTGCTCATTGGAATCACCTGGGGAGTTGCAAAACAAAAACAAAGAAACAAAGAAACAAAAACAGATTATTTGTCCCCTATCTCAGAGCTGTAGAATCGGAATCTCAGCCCTGGGGGATCGGTATTTTTAGAAGGAATCCCCCTAAATCGAGTTTAGTAAATTGCTAATGGTAGGCTCTGGGTGGTGGGTATAGGGAAGTTCATTGAAAAATTCTTCCAACGTGGCTGTGTGTTTGAAATTTTTCATAATAAAATGTTAATAAAAAATAATAATAAAAGGATCCCCCAGTGATTGTGATATGCAGCTAGATTTGAAGACCGAAGGGATATCTGGTTAAATTTATGAATATGTTCTGCAGATATACATTCTCCTCTATTATGGGACTCGTCACATTGAATGGTTGCTCTTCATTCATCAAATAAAATGTTTGTGAGCATTTACTATATGCATAGTCCTCTGCTAGGGGTGGGAATTTGGGGGATGCAAAAGCCATCTTCCCCCCAAACACCACAACATACCATATCATGCCCATCATATTGACTGGTATAGTGGTCTGACCGTAATAAGCCCGAGCAAGACTAAAACAATGGGAACTTTGGGGCGCTGCTGGTTGGAGTGTAGATTGGTTTAATCACATGGGGAAAACAATTTGTCATTCTATAAATGAATCCCCCTTGTAGATAGATCTCCAAGAGAAAGCCCTCTACGGGAGCCTCAGGAGATGCAAAGAAGAGTTCACAGCAGCGCTATTTGTAATGTCATAAAACTGGCCACAAATGAAATATCCATCAAAGTAGAATGGAGAGATTCAGAGGGGTGAAAACAAAGGAGCCACTTGTATCTTATAGCATCATGGTTGGCTCTCACAAACATAACGTAAGGTATAAAACCTAGGTCAGAAGCAAGTCATAGAAGGATGCACATATAAATTCCATTTGCATAAAGGCCAAAACAGGGTAACATTTATAGAAAGAAAAATAAGGGAATGAATAACCCAGTCAAGGAAGCAGTTACCTCTGGGGGTGCAGGAGGTAAAGGGACCAGGGAATTTAAAAAATAATTCATTTTATCCAGGGGCTGGGGAGAAGGGGGTATGGAGAGTTATTACTTAATGGGTACAGAGTTTCTGTTTTGGGTGATGAAAAAGTTTTGAATGGTGGTAACGGTAGCACATTATCAATATAATTAATACCACTGACACGTACTCTTAAAAAATGGTTAAAACGGCAACTTTTATTATCGATATATGTTACCACAATAAATCTTTAAAAATAAAATAATTCATTTTATGAATGCTTTTTAAAATGTGCATACAAGTGATAAAATACACTTTGAAAATACAATCAATTCCTAATAAAAACTTTTTTTTTCTAATATACCATCCAAGTCCTGGATAAACTCAAAGACTAGTAGGGGGGTCAGAAGAGAGCAAATAACTGTAGAAAATGTGGTAAATATGGGAGTGGAGACACATTTAGAATGTGGAAGAAGGACAGAAGAGAGTCACTGAGTCCTAACTTCTAAGATGGCATGGAGTGGGGATTTTGGGGGAAGAGGTGGTCACTTTGCTTAGGAAAGGAGGAGGGCAAGGGAAAAAAGAAAGGGGATTGGGGGAAGGGAGGAGAGAGCCCAGAGGCACTTGAGAATAAAACCTGTCCTTACAACCCAGGCCCCTCCCTGGAGAAACCCAGTCTGTCCAAGCTTGAGCCTTTGTGGTTTCTCCATATCAATACAATACACTTGATGTAGATTAGAAACCCATTTAAACTTGTCCAAGGGAATGAAGTTGAATGTCAGGAAATGTTAGGTGAATGCGACATTACTTTACGGACCCAATCCTGGGTTTAAAAAAGCTGCATGATCTAAGTCAACCCTTCAGTGGGGTCATCTTTTAATGGCATTTCAGTGGCTCTTTGTGTATAAGGTGATGTTACTTATTTATTACAAAGACTATTAGGAGTTAAAAGTGAGAGTTATAGTAATAATCCATAAAACAGTGACCTTAAGTTTCTTCCCTTGTGGATTTCCACATGGATAGGATGGTTTATGATGAAGTCACTTAGCTATGGGGAAAGTGACAGATGGACTGTTTAAGAAATATTCAGGGGGGCGGATGTGGCTCAAATGGTTGGGCTTCCATCTGCCATGTGGAGGGACCTGGGTTCGATCTCCGGGACCTCCTGGTAAAATAGAAATATATATATATATAGAAGGCGCATGGGCTTCCAGGCTCTGTGTGCCGGTGAGCCGCCAGGCCCCGGGAGCCGTGCGGCGGGATGATGACGTAACAGGAGGGGGACAAGACGAGATGCTCCGAAAGCTCCAAAAACCAGGAGCTGAGGTGGCGCAGATGGCGGAGCACCTCTCTCCTGCATCGGAGGTCTCCAGGATCGAGTCCTGGTGGGGACTGGAGGAGGAGGATGAGAAGAGATGAAACGGACACAGAGAATTGCCCAGCGAATGGACACAAAACAGCAAAATGGGGAAAAGGGAGTTTTAAAATGGATCAAGTAAATAAATAAATCTTTAAAAAAAAAAAAAAAGAAATATTCAGTTAAAAACAGGCATTGGCCTGGAGGAAGTTTAAGGAGAAGGTGGCTTCCAAAGGGCAGCTCATTATTTGCTTATACAGGTGAACACATCTGTTTAATCTTCATGATGTGAAACAGCCTACCAACCCACCCTCCACTCATTTCCATGCCCCCTCTACCCTTGCCACACACACCTCGGCAGACATGCACTTCTCTTTGGCTCTACTAATCCTTTCTTGATACTCTCTCTTCTAGTGCTTTCCAACGTTTTATGTCATCATCCACATAGAATGAATGATGATATTGATACAGCACACTGGGATAAACTGGAAGAGATCTGAAGGCATCTACCTATTTGAGGATTAGTGGAAAATGTACATATTTTTATATTATAAAATAAGAAAAACACATACAAGGCATTTGAGAAATATTGAGTATGAAATTTGTATAGAACTACCAAATAATATCTTTTCAGTTTGTAATGGAGAAATAGGAATTTCTGTCCATGAATATAAATTTCATGTCATTTTATGCCTAAAATGGCTTCACATAGTCCCTGAGTAAGTCTTTTAATTAATGATCTTTTCAAGATGTTTAAATGACAATCTCTTCAAATTCTTTCTAGTTACCATGATTTAAAGCTTTGCATAAGAAGGTGATAAAGATTTAAAACCATTTTTCAAACATTCAAATTTATACCAGTTGAAATGATATTCAAAGACTCTCACAGCCCTCATTTTTCTTGCTTTGACAAAAATCGGTTTGAACTGTTTTATGATAATATAAACAGACTTTTTTTTTTAAATTTGAGTTTTATTCCTCCCCCACCCCCTACCCTCCACACCCCCAGATGGCTCCCTCCTCTGCTGTGTCTGCTAGTCTTCTTTAGGAGGCAGGGAACAGAACCCGGACCTCCCATGTGGGGAGAAAACTAATTAAAAAAAAAAAAAAAGAATTAGTGAGGTGGCATAGACTCAGGACTCATTTTAGGGAAAATGAAGGACATTGATTAGACACCATTTTCAGGGACTGTGGTAGGGAGAATAATGGTTCTCCAAAGAGGTCTGCAGAAAAGAACCTGTGAATATGCTACCTTGCCAGGCAAAAGGGACTTGTGAATAAGTTAAGGACTTTGAGATGGGGAGATTATCCTGGATTATTTGGGTGGGTCTAATGTAATCACAAGGGTCCTTAAAACTGGAAGATGGAGGTGGAAGAGGATGCTGCAGTGGTGCAATGTGGGAAGGACTCCGCTGGCCACTGCTGGCTTTAAAGATGGAGGGAGGGGCCACAAGCTAAGGACTGCAGGCAGCTTCCAGAAGCTGGAAAAAACAAGGGAAACAGACGGTCCCTTAAAGCCTCTTGAAAGGAACACAGCTCTACCGACACCTTGCCTTTAGCTCAGTGAGGCACATGTCACACCTCTAACCTACAGAATAGTAAGATAATAAATTTGTGTTCTTGTAAGCCACCAAATTTGTGTAATTTGTTGCAGCAGCCCTAAAAAAATGAATACGGGCTTTCTCTCTTTTCCTTACCCACTTGTCCTCTTGTCCCTGAGACCACACACCAAAGCTTAGAAAAACATGCTTTTTGTCTCTTTTCTTTTTTTTTAACTTAACCTTTTTACTTGGAATTAATTTCAAACTTACTGGAGAGTGGCAAAAAAATAATACAAAACCCATGGAGAGAACTTTAACACCCTCCCTCCAAGATCCCCAGATTCACCAATTTTAATGTTTTGCCACATTTTATCTCTCTCTTTCTCTCTCTCTCTCTATCTTTTCTGAACATTTGAAAGTAGGTTGAATACTTCTCACTCCTTCCATGCACATTTCCTAAGAACAAGGATATTCAGTTGTGAAACCACCTTAAGTAAGCAAAACAATGTGTGTGTGTGTGGTTTTTTGTTTGTTTGTTTTTGTTTTAATGTTATTAATAGTCCTCAGTCTGGCTGATCCAGTAAAGACATGACAAATAGTTGACATTTTGAGACCCAATTTTGGTAGATTGAGGATGGTTGCCAATCATCGGAGCTTGAAGTGGATCCTGAGCCTGGTCAGGTCAAAGGGAAGAGTGACTTGATGGCTTAGTGTCTGCCACGGGTGGAGTGACAGCACATGCGGTCAGTGTCTGTCACTTCTGCTCTGGCCTCGCTGTAGACCAGAGGTTCTTAATCTTTTTTGTTCCATGGACCCCTTTGCCAGTCAGATGAAAACCACGGACCCCTTACTAAGTCCACACTGTACTGTGTATTATTTAATAAATATATCACACCAGTACCAACACATCCCCACAAGAATGTTTTTTTTTTTTTTATTTCAATTCTAGCTCACAGGCCCCTTGTTAAGAACTCCTGCTGTAGACCCTCTCTTCCAATTCTTTCGTTTCTTTTGTTGTTTTCCACCGAGCCCCTTGGAATGTTGGGAACTGTTCCCAAGTTATCTGCCAGAGACACTCAATAGCCGTTGGTGGGTCGCTCTATTATTGACCTACGGTGGATGCTGTCAGTACCCCACCTTGCCCCTCTGACTCTTCTTCCATATGCTCTGCAGATTTCTAGCCACCAGAATTTGCATCTCTTTGCCTCCCTCACACTGCACTAAAGTGTCAGGGAATCAATAACCCCTTCCTCTTTCCCCCAGCAGCCCTCAGTGGAGTCTAATAGTTGCAGATAGTGGGTTCTCAGAAGTTGGTGCATAAAAACCCCAGCTCTCTTGGCCTTGGGTGGGATAATTCTTAGCCTTGGATTTTGAGTCATTGCCTAGAGTTTCCCTACAGGGTTCAGCTTTAGTGACCCATCAGTGTTACTCTTCACTGCTCATATACTACACGTGCCTGATTTTCTGTTTCTCTGCTTCTGCTTTCTAAACAGGCTCTACATTTCCAAATATTCAGTACTTCCAAAGAAGAAATACATATCCATGGTAAAAATAGTGCAAAAGGGTACATAATGAAAAGCAAGTGTCCTTGTCCTATCTTGACTTGGAATCCTCCATTATCTTCTCCAAAGGCAATCATCATTTTGAGATTTTGTTTATTTCTTAAGATTATTTTATATATAATGAAGTCCATATGTGTATATTTCCCTTTCTTTATATAGTAAAAAAATTTAAATATATCTTTCCATATTAATATATGTAGTTTCTAATTTTTTTTTTTAAGATTTATTTATTTATTTATTTATCCCCCCCTTGCTGCTTGTGCTTGCTGTGTCCATTCGCTGTGTGTCTTCTCCGTGTCTGCTTATCTCCCCCGTGCCGCGCGGGCTGACCTGCCCTCACAAGGAGGCCCTGGGAAACGAACCCGGGGCCTCCCATGTGGTAAACAGGAACTCTATTGATTGAGCCACACCCGCCCTCTAATTTTTTACACTACATTTCATCTGCTGAGATTGAAGATGGAGAATTCCTCTTTCTTTTGGCCTGAGATAAGCCTACAGATTAACTTAAAAAAATCAAGTTTCTCTTAGCATTTTTAAAATTTCTTGGCATCTTTTAGTACTGCCCAGTGATTTTATTCCAAATCTGTGCTAATTTGAACTGTTGATACAATTTGGTGTGTAATTATTCATCAAGATAATATTGGGACCTAAAGCTTCTTTAAAAATAAAAAAAAATAATTATTAAAAAAAAGATAATAATAGGGATGGTGATTGCAGCAACACTTCAGTTTTTTCCTTCCAGCACAGAAAACTCTTCACACGCATTCATTCACCCTCACTCTTTATGAGTTGGGAGTTAATTGTTTAACATAAACTTCATCTAGTTCATCTCACAAGTAGAGCTGTTCCCATTGTTTTATTGCTGAGAATGTTTTAGTAAAGAAATGAGCACAAGTGGAGCAGGTGTAGCTCAGTGGTTGAGCTCCTGCTTCCCAGTCCCAGTTTCAATCTCTGGTACCTCCTAAAAACAAACAAACAAACAACACAGCACATTTGAGTCAATCTTAAAAAAAGGATGCGCCAATCTCGGTATCCGAGTGGTGTAAGTTGGGGTTCTTTGTATGGGTTTTGTATTATTTTTGCAATCATCCTGCAAGTTTGAAATTATTTCAAAATAAAAAGTTAAGGAAAAAAAGGGAGGAAAAAAAAAAAGAGGATGTCTCTGAAGGAGGCTGATGTCTGGAGAAAGAAGGTGGCTGGTCCTTTGAAGCAGGGGAAACGCTGCAGACAACTCAGAAGTCCCGGTTGTTAGGTTTATAAAACCATCGTTGCCGGGGCCACTTTTTGGTGGGCTCCTCTCGGGGGTATCTTAAATGTTCTTTCATCCCACTATAAATTGGTCCTTTTACAATGTCTATGTTAAAGGCACAAGAAACCAAATTCCTTCTAGAAGAGACTATGTCAAGGAACCCTTTATCTGCTGGAATATAGAAGACCCCAATGTTTCATTCTTTAATTTGATTTCCAAGTTGTCCCAGATGCCTGTCTGCAGCAGCACTTCTTTTAACTGCTGCAAACAGTGGAGGCTGCTCACGCATATGTATTTTTTCTGCCTCCAGAGAATGCAAAACATGGCAGATAACCTCCATGATAGAGATAGTTAATGGGCAGCAGGCAGGCTCTGAAGGATTTGTGTCAGCTGAGCTCCTAAATATTTGATCCTGCATTTGGTACAATTGCCTTCTTTGAATCTTTTAATACTTTTAGAGTTTTTTTTTTTTTTAAAGATTGTGAAACAAATTATTTTCTCCTTTGCAGTGGGCTTTCCACAGAATCAAAGAAGGTAGGGGGACTCTTTGAACATTTATATAAGAAAAAACGAATACCCCATGAAGTTAGAAATGTGACCATTAAAAAATTCAGATTTTTTTCCAAGACAAAATTGAAATGCTGTGACTGTAATGTGTGGCTATTAAGAGATCAGTGTCATCCTTTCTCGGATGGGAATTTGGTTGTCCAAATTCATGCTGAGTATTCACAGCAAGTTCCATAACATAAACCTTTCATTCCTGTAACTGTCTATTAAATAGAGGCTATTTTAGGCAGGTAGATTTTTCCATCTTAAAAGAAAAATCTCTGAAAAAAATTTCATGGTCTAGATCAATGCCTTCACTGGCCCAATTTTGTCCTTGTGTTCAGGGACTGGGGGCAGCAAGCTTTTATGATGTGCTTCATTGTACAATTACCAGCTATTTCAGGAAATTCCTTTCCAACTTGAGATAACAGCCACTTTGTGCTGGGAGGACACTCTTATAATTGTATTCGAGCTCGGGATAGCCCAGGCTCTGCCTTTAGTCATACACCATGGAGATTCATTAGACCTTCTTTCTCACTGAGCACTTGGCCACATGGGATGTTCATTTAGAAGTTTCCGTCAAAGGCCCATAGAGCTCCTTTGCGTTGCACAAAGTTGTCCTGTATTTGGCCAACTGACTGTTGAATAATTGGCCCAGCTCTCAATGCCAATGTGAAAGGACCAGCCCAATAGTTGGGAAGGATGCGTTGCTCTTGAGTGAATTCCACTGTGTACAGAGTGGAGGGTATGTATGTATTTATTGAGGGGCAGGGATATCCCTTCCAGTATGGGATAGTGGTTGAGAACTTTGGAGCCAGGCATATTTCACAATGTATTAGTGTATGACCTTGGAGAAGTTAACTTCTCTTTGCAGGTGCTAGAAGGTGATAGACCTACCTCACAGGGTTGTTGTGAGATTGCCAATGAAATAATAAATGGAAAGGGCTAGGCACAAAGTAAGCCATTGATAAATGAGTTATTTTTGTAAATTTTGTACGGTTCATCATTGTGGTGGGTGGTCTCGGCGTCAGCCCAACTATCAACTGGCAGCACCTATATTTCTTTGCTCGAGGTTCTCTGGCCACCAAACCTGCTTTACAACCCTCACAGAGCAGGCTGGAAGAGCTAGGGGGTTAACAACTCTGGAAACAGCATTCAAGCAAGGTCTGATGGAAGTTGGTGTAGAAATACCCCAACTCCCCTGCCTCTTGAGTGGAATAACTTTGTCCTGTGCTTTCTACTGGTTCCCAGAGTTCGCCAGTGGGACTAAGCTCCAGTTACCCACAGGGGTAAATTTTGTGATAACAGACCTTTCCCCCACACTCCCCCAGGATGACTCCCTGATCTGTTTGCCTTTAGTTTTTGCTCGTTGTTTGCGCTCCTTGTCTGTTCATTGTCTGTTTTGTTTTTCTTTAGGAGGCATCCGAAACCGAACCCAGGACCTCCCATGTGGGAGGTGGGCACTCAACTGATTGAGCCACTTCTATTCCCTTTTACCTTTTATTGTCTGCCTTTGCTTCTCTCTCTCCTATCTCCACTCTTCCTACTGCACTTTCCCACTTGCCACTCCCAACTAAACTACTTGCGCTCAAATTCTACCTCAGGGTTTTTTCTGGGGAAACCAACAGAAGTTCTTGCCCAGAGGAAAGAATTGTCATTATCAGTGTTGGCCTCAGTCATGCACATTTCTATGCATCTAGGTCCTGAAATTCCTATAAGAAATCTTCTTGCAAGGAAGATCTGAGGCCCTTAAACCAATTGAATCATAAGTGGTTTTCTTCTTCAGCAAGCACATCTGATCCAAAGGACAACTCTCCAGGAGATAAAAAGACTAGACATCTTTTCTTTTGTAGTCATAATTCTTGGTGCTCAATTTGCCATACTTTTCACCTTTCAACAGAGGATTCTGGCGTCATGGAGATTAACTCTTAAAAGGTTGTGCAAAAACATCAAAAGATTCTCTTTGAATAAATATCATTTTTTGTTTTGTTTTGTTTTATTTTGTTTTCAGGTACCAGAGCTGGGGATTGAACCCGGGACCTTGTATGTGGGAAGCCGGTGCTCAACCACTGAGCTACATCAGCTCCCTAAATATAATTTTTGAAGCAATAATAATAATAATACCCATAAACATTGGAGATGACTCTCTAGACACTGTGTTCAGCTGGTTGCCTCCTAGTTATTTTTTTTTTTTAATATTTATTTTATTTATTTATTTCTCCCCACCCCCTCATTGATTGCACTTGGTGTGTCTGTTCATCTTCCTTGTTTCTTTAGGAGGCACCGGGAACTGAACCCGGGGCCTCTGATGTAGGAGGGAGGCATCTAATTGCTTAAACCACCTCCATTCCCTATGTTTGTTGTGTCTCTTATTATGTTTTTCTTCTTATGTCTCTTGTTGTGTCATTTTGTTGTGTCAGCTTGCCGTGCCTGCCCGTCGTGTCAGCTTGCTGTCTTGCTCGTCTTCTTCAGGAGGCACCTGGAACCTCTGCTTCTGGCTTTATTGTGTCTCTCAATATGTTTTTCCTTTTGTGTCTCTTATTGTGTCAGCTCACTGCACCCGCCTGTTGTGCCAACTCGCTGTCTTCTTTAGGAGGCAGTGGGAACCAAACCACGGACCTCCCATGTGGTAGGCAGGAGCTCAGTTCCTTAAACCACATACGCTTCCCTCCTAGTTAGTTTTGTAAAAAGAGGAAACATTCAATGTAAGTTTTAAATCTGGCAGTTATTTCCCTGAGGAACACTTACTGCTATTATATGGCAAATATGTAGCTCTGAGCCCTGGCAATAAAAATACCAGTAGGACCTGCTCCCTCTATGGTTAGGAAAACAGACACATAACATACTAACTTAAATGCATTACACTAACCAAAGTATAGTTGTGAGTCATTTAAAATATCTTTATAAAGCTTGCCTAACACTTTCAAAATTCTATCATATTTAATCAGCAATATCCTGATTAAATTTCCATAATATAAGTTTTGGTAAAAATAGTATTTTTAAAATGCTATTTTAATTTCAAAAAGTGTCTCCATTATATGTTATGGTAAAGAGTAGAATGAAATAGCATCTGACTTGCCATTTATAGTTGATTTATTCTTTTTAGTGGAAGTATGTCTAAGAGAGGGACTCAGATTGAATTTTTACATGAATATTATTCTGGTTTGTCAGTTCAACTTGACAATTTAAATCAGACGAATCTGCAATAAGTAAACATTTTGTCAAGGAATATGTAATAGGCATATGTTATTTAATCTTGTGTACTGTCTTAGTTTTCCAGTACTGTTATCACAAATGCCACACAAATGGGTTGGTTTAAACAGCAGGAATTTATTGGCTCATGTGCTGGGGCCAGGAAAAGTCCAAAATCTAGCAAGGCTTGCTTTCTTCCTGAAGACTGTGGCATTCTCGTGCTGGCTGCTGGCAATCCTTGGAGTTCCTTGGCTTTCCTGTCACATGGCAATAGGCTCTGCTTTCTCTTCTGGATTTCCACTGATTCCCTCTTCCTACTGACTTCCTGCTTCTGGCTCAGTCTGGCTTTTTCTTTACAAAGCTTCCAGCAATCTGATTAAGACTCACCCTCCTTCAGTGGGGTCTCACCTTAACTAAAAATAACATCTTTGAAAGGTCCTATTTACAAATGGATTCAGACCCACAGGAATGTGGATTAAGATTACAAACATGTCTTTTCTGGGTATATAACTCAATTTACCACATACTAAATGAGATATGGGAGCAAAAGAAAACTGTAGTACTTATGTTTTGGGAGGTTTTTTTTTTGTTGTTGTTAATAATTCCAAAGCCCTTGGAAATAGACTTTTTAGGAAAAAATGCACACACATACTCACTCATACATTCATTACTTCAACAATATTTATTGCGTACCTACCATATGCCAGATACAGAGGTAGGTGCTGGGGATATAATAGTGATCATAAAACAGATATGGAGGGAAGCGGGTGTGGCTCAGTGGATAGAGCCCCCGTTTACCATATGGGAGGCCCGGGTTCGCGTCCCGAGGCCTCCTTGTGAGGGCATGCCGGCCTGAGCAGTGCGGTGGGCTGATGCAGCAACCTCACGGCAGGAAGCGGGTGTGGCGCAATGGATAGAGCACCCGTTTACCATATGAGAGGCCCCGGGTTTGCTTCCCAGGGCCTCCTTGTGAGGGCAGGCCGGCTCGCGCGGCAACGTGGGCTGATGCGGCAAAGACCTCACAGCAAGGGGGAGATAAGCAGACACAGAGAATACACGCAGCGAATGGACACAGCGGCACAAGCAGCAAGGGGGGGATAAATAAAATAAAATAAATAAATCTTAAAAAAAAAAAAACAGATATGGATCATGGGGCTTATGGTGCAGTGGAAAGCAAACAGATATTAATTATTTAATTAAACAAATTAATGTGTAATTTATAAAGTGAAGAATGTGCAGGGTTATGTAGTGAGTTTATGTGCTCTGAGGGAAAGGAGTGGAATTCTGTAAAGTCACCGAACAGTGGAGTCTGACCTAGGTGGAGGAAGGAATGTTTGAGCTGAGATCTGAAGGATGAGTGGGAGCTATCTAAGCAAAGTGGGTTGGGTTGGAGAGTTGGGGGCTGAGGAGAAGAACATTCCAAGTGGAGAGAACAAACAGCAAGTGCAAAGGCCCTGGGGTGGGGGGGAGAATGGCATTTGTGAGGACCTGAAAGTAGGTCATTGCACAGAGAGAGAAATGGAGAGGAATGCCAGTGAGGTTGGAGAAAGAGCTAGAAGCTACATTATGAAGAAGGCTTTATAGGCCATTTAGAAGCTTTACCTATAACCTGTGAGCCACAGGAAGTGAATAAAGGGCTTTACATGGATGGAAATGTGATCAGGTATGCATTTTGAAAAAAAACAAAACAAAACAAAGCTACTTAGAGGGGGGTGGATGTGGCTCAAATGGTTGGGTGTCCGTCTCCCATATGGAGGGACCTGGGTTCAATCCCGGGACCTCCTGGTAAAATAAAAAAGAAAAAAGTATAGAAGGCAGGCATGCATGGGCATGCCAGGCTCCACCAAGCCATACAGCAAGATGATGACGTAACAGGAGAGTGACATAAGGGAGAGCCACGACGAGACATGCTGAAAAACCAGGAACTGAGGTGGTGCAGGTGGCAGAACGCCTCTCTCCCACATCGGAGGTTCCCAGGATTGAATCCCGGTGAAGACAGGAGGAGAAGGATGAGAAGAGAGGGCAGGAAACAGACGCAGAGAATTTGCCCAGTAAATGGATACAGAACAGCAAAACTGGCAGGGGCGGTGGGGGGGTGGGTGGTTAAAATGGATAAAAGTAAAATAAATAAATCTTTTTTTTTAAAAAAAAAAACCTCTTAGACTGGCACCAGAGCACCTTGAGGAGAGGGCCAGAGAGGAGAGGAAGAAGGGTGGATAATTAATAGGCTATAGCAAGAGTCCAGGAAAGAGATAGCAGTTCCTTGGTAATGGTTAAGTCATGTGTCAACTTGTCTAGACTATGGTGTTGTGTCCAGTTATTTGGTCAAGCAAGCTCTGGCCTGAATATTATTGTGAGGGTATTTTTCAGACTGATTTGTATCTGCAGCCAGTTTATTTCATCTACAGACCATTGCAACTACAATCAACAAAGGAGATTGCCCTCAGCCACGTGGGGGTTTTCCTTATCCAATTATTGGAGATCTTAAAGCCAGAACTTTGGTTTTCAGAAGCCAGAAAGAAGAATTCCTGCCTCTACTTTAGCCAGTCAGCTTTTCCTTTTCAGTTCAACTTCACCTTCACCTTCATTGTGGCCTGCCTTAGGAATTATGCATGGGCCAATTGGTATATTTAATAAATCTCTTAATAGCTATTTTTTTTTTTTAAAGACTTATTTATTTATTTATCCCCCCCCTTGCTGCTTGTGTTGCTGTGTCCATTCGCTGCGTGTCTTCTCTGTGTCTGCTTATCTCCCCCTTGCTGTGAGGTCTTGCCGCATCAGCCCATGGCGGCGCCGCGCCAGCCGGCCTGCCCTCACAAGGAGGCACCAGGAAGTGAACCCGGGGCCTCTCATATGGTAAACGGGTGCTCTATCCGCTGAGCCACACCCGCTTCCTCTTAATAGCTATTAAAAAATATATATATGTATGTATGTATCTCCTGTCAGTTTCTCTGGAGAATGCTGTAATGCAATTGGACTAGGGTGGGGCAGTGGAGAGTGACTAGGTTCTAGAGGTATTTAAGATGTAAAATTAGCAGGACTTGGGGAAGCAGGGTAATCGTGGAGGATGAGAGAGGGAGATGTCAGGGACCACTCTTAGTTTTCTGCCTTGTGTCTCTGCATGGAGGATGGTATCATTCACCAAGACTTGGGAGAAAATCAAAAGTTTGCTCTTCAACATTTTTAACTTGAAGTGTGTTTGAATCATCCAAATGGAGATGTTGAGTATGCAGTGGAATATGGACTGGGAGACCAAAATGTGCTCCTTTATTATTTTATCACTTGTTCTTTCTCAGTTTGTCTGTTTGTTTATATATGTATGTATGTATGTATTTATTAATTAATTTATTTTGAGGTACTGGGGGCCGGGATTGAACCTGGGACCCCATATGTGGGAAGCCGGTGCTCAACCACTGAGCCACATTGGCTTCGCTGAGTTGGTTTTTTCATTTGTTTTGCTTGTTGTTTGTTTTTGTTTCTTCAGGAGGCACCGGGAACTGAACCTGGGACTCTCCATGTGGGAGGTGGGAGCTCAACTGTTTGAGCTACATCTCTTCCCCGCCCTCAGTTTATTTTTAATTTGATGAAATATGCAGGGTTTGTGTTTGTATGTGCATGTGTGTTTCTTGTTCGTTTACAATATTCGCTTTACTTACTGAATGTCAGTTGAAGATACATAAAATGGACTTTCTCCACAGCCCTAGGAGATGAAGAACATACTTTTCTTTTGTCCTGTTATTCTGAAGATAATTGCATGAAGGTAAGCACTGAAATTATGATGCATAACCAGCTGGGAATTCTTTTGTAATTTGGGTTAAACTTAAAACATAGAGTTGGGGTTTGGTCTTGGCAGTGACAGCAGTGGCAATCCCCAACCAGTCAGCTATTTCTATGTGATTGTGTGTTGTGTGTCCTCCGACTGCTTCTCTTCCTCCTTGTGCCTGACTATCTGGGCAATTTTGTCACTCCCGTGAGCTGACCTACTCTTCATCTAACAAATGTTTATGGTGTGCACTGTTCCAGGTGATGGATATACAGTAGTGAATAAAGCAGACGAAAAACAAACAGAAATCCCTGTGCTCATAGCACTGGACTACATTGGTGATTCCCAAGTCCATGTTTAGCTCAGACCTCTCTTTTGAGATTTAGACCCACACATCTATACTTAACTATCCATTGGGTCCCTCAAACTCAGAATATCTAAAGGCAAACTCCATATCCTTTCATTCTAGACCTGCTCTCCTAAATTCTGTCTGTCCATCCATCTATGCATTATGCATCCATCCAATTTCCCAATCCAGACATCTGGGAACCATACATAAGTTTCTCCCTCTCCCTCATTCCTAAATCCCACCAGTAGCCCAGTCCTTCTATTGCTTCTAAAACAATTCTCACATATTTCCCCTCATCTGTCTCCCAAATGCCCCTGCTTAATGAGGTTGGCTTTCACCATGTTTTGCCTGTACTACTACAAGAATCACTTTATTGGATTCCCTGATTCTGTATCATCTCCTTTAAATCCTTCCTCCACGCAGCTGCCAGAATAACTGGTCTAAAACGCAAATCTGATCATGTTGCACTTTATTGACTCTAAGCTCCTTAGCATGCTATTAAAAGCCTTCCATGATTGTCATCTCCTCCCTCCCTGTCCTTTCTTTCATACACGGCAACACAGAGTAGCCTATTGTTACTGTTCTCCCAGACTGGCAGGTCCTTCCCAGGACTCTTTGCCCACCTATCTCGCGCTCATGTTGTGAGACTAGGCTCAGAGGTAATTTATTTCTTCCACGAAACCTTTCTTTATCTTCTAATTCCCTCCTGAGTGGTTTCTTAAGCATCCTGTGATCATCCCTTTTACATGCTGTCTTGGAATTTTCTGCTTCGCATTGGAATTTTCCGTCTCCCTCACACTTTGAAAGTAGGAGATGTGGTTTGGTCATGTGTGTATACTCAGTGCCTGCCACAATATTTGGCCCACAGAAGGCCAACCATAAAATGTGCTGGACTGTGTGGTTGAATATGAACTACTTAAGAGAAAGTTCAAGAACATGGTGGGGAAATTTCAAGAACATGGTATGGCATTTTTCTTTTTCTATCAATCAGCCTTATGATAATGTAGCAGACCTTCTTTATCTAAATAATACTTGGAACTGAATGGGGGAGAAAGGGAAGGAAGAATCTCTGCAGCGAGAGGATCTTGTCTGCAGAAAAAAAAATTGTGTGATATGTGAAGCTCATTGCGAAAATGCTCTGGTAGCAATAAGTCAATTCAATCTGCTGTAGCTTTTCTTTAAAGGAAAATTGAATTTTACAAATATCTCAAATGTAATAACAGCAAAAGCTGTCTTAAGCAAAGGGTCACTTGAGACTGTTGAGTTTGGCGGCTTTCTCTTGACAATGATATGTACACAATTGATTCTATCACCTAGTACTTTCCTGTCCTCAACTTATTTTCCTACAACAAAGGATGGAAAATATTCACAACTCAGAACATATGTATATTTGGAAGAGTTGGTTCTTTCTGGTTTTGTTTTCTCCTTTGAAAAAATGTACTTTGATCTTCAATGGACTGCACGGCGGCCCTTTGAATGCAGTACCTAATGGGGAAAATAAAAAAGCCAAGAGTTGCCATAATTTAAGATGTTGGCCTGGAGAACTGTTGGTCTTTCTGTCAGTCTGTCAGCCTGCCTGTCTGTGTGTGTATGCAATTCTCCATTTTGAATGCCAGTGTTTTGTGTGAGTGCCTTAGAGGTTTTGTTTTCATATTTTAAACACTGGTTTCTCAGTGTTCTTTCCAATTGCTGTAGAATTCTTTCATCACTTAGCAAGGGTGATTTCCCTTTCTTGCTTCACATTCCATGTTGCTTTGTTAAAGCTTTTTTTTTTTTTTTTTTAAAAAAAGGATTTATTTTATTTATTTCTCCCCAATCCCTCGTTGTTTGCACTTGCTGTGTCTGTTCGTCTTCCTTGTTTCTTTAGGCGACACTGGGAACTGAACCCAGGACCTCCAATGTGGGAGGGAGATGCCTAATTGCTTGAGCTTCCTCCATTTCCTGCTTTGTTTTGTCTCTCGTTATGTTTTTCTTCTCGTATCTTTTGTTGTGTCATCTTGTTGCATCAGCTTGTAGCACCCACCCATCATGCCAGCTCACTGTCTTCTTCAGGAGGCACCAGGAACCGAACCTGGGACCTCCCATGTGGTAGGTGGGAGCCCAGTTGCTTGAGCCACATCTGCTTCTGTTTGCTAAAGCTTTTTTTTTTTTTTTTTTAAGATTTA
>JAQZBX010043082.1:9287-21885 GCA_029593785.1 Cabassous unicinctus | reverse complement strand
ACACACAGGTCAGTCAGGATATGGGCCTGGCTTTGGTCCTGAAATAGCTTGTCTTTGAGAAAACGCTTCCCCTCAGAGCTTCCCTCTCCAAAGTACAGTCACAACCATACCTGACCCCTTTCTCTACCTGCTCCTCTATGTCCTTCAGAATTTGGGGGCTGGAAACAGATTCCAAGCTGTGCTAAGTCATCTTAGGCTCCTTGGAGGAAAGCACTGGAGCAATATCTGATATAATTGTTATTATTCATTATCTAAAATTGGACAGGATAAAATTCTGCAAAATAATATACTGTAGGGAATAGATCTGCTGAAGCAATGGACTGGATTTAAATAGTTGCTATTAAGCCTTTTTCAAGACTGGTAACTTGTGAGGCTCTGTTTATTCACACTGACTCTCATCTCCAGAACCAAGGAAAGGGACTGATGTTGTGTGCCCTTCTTTGACACTGATGGGGAAAATGTTGTAGAAGAGGCAATAAGCCACTTTCCAAAAAGACACTGGGTAAAATGAAGTATAGAAGACATAACAGGAAGCTTACCATGGAAATAAAAGACTATGCTATCACAGAGCTGTTATATACACTAAAATATGGAATTGGAAGAGTAGAATTAACATACTGAGACCTAAAAGGGACCTCAATGAATCATGTGGTCCCAGCCCCTGTCTTCAGGTAAGATGCTGTCAATCAGGCCCAACGAGTCCAAAGGACTTGTTACCTAGTCAGCTAATGATGAAAGCAGGATTAAAATCCCTACTCAATCCAAAAATATAGAGGAAGTTGTATAATCTGTTCATCAGGCACATATATAATTGGTTCAAGTGTCAGAACTCTGCAAAGAAGCTTCCAGAATCCCCAAGACCAGGCCCATTTTGTCATGAGGAGAAGAGAAGGAAAGAAGGCATGGAAGCCAACATTAGAACCCTCTGAGAGGAATGGGGGATGCTGGGGATTGAGCAATGTTTCACATAAGGAACTACCAAGATACTTTCCTATGGGTTCAGCCACTTCCCTATGTTCACTGTTCTCATAATCTTTGTCTTTTCCCCAAGAAGAAAGGTGCATGGTAAATTCAAAGCAACCAAGAACCTCAGACTCCTTAATTCTTGATTTTGGAGTGCTCCCAGAGACAAAGACAGCTTCAGCAAAGGCCTGTCACATGGTGAGCAAGTTTCAGAAGCTGGACTATAACCCAGGTCTCCTGGGTCCCATGAGCCTTATCCAAGGATCTCCATTAAGGCCAGATGAGATGAAGAATGTGATCCCTGATGGCAACTCACAATGCTGTCCAGTTGCATAACAACCACCCTATACTGATCCTCTGAGCACGCAATCCCTACCCATAATCCATTCATTCAGCCCACATCTACTGAGTCCTTCTGTAGTCCAGGCATTTTGTGGCAGAGTGAAGAATGGACTAGCAAGGAACAAGAGCAGATGCTGGGAAACCAGAGTCCTAGTGTGCAGCTCAGTCACTGGCATCAGTCATGGTACCCAAAGGAACACAACATCCTGGCTTGGGCCCATATCCTGGGAGATAAGCCAGGTCTCAACACATTGGAAATAATGGCCCAACACTGGGCACTGAGGAAGGCAAAGAAGAATGGTTAAACAGATTTGAAACTCAAATCTTCCTTATTTTTTTCCCTTCTACCCTTTCTCACACTGGGAACCTTGACACCCAAGTAAGGTTATATATTAATTGCCCTGTCAAGGAGCGGCTTCCTGAGATTGGAATCTCTCCAGCACGCAGACCGACAGAGCCCAGAATCTGTGGCTGCCTCCCTTTGCCACAAGGATGGTGAGCTCTTCCCAGCCTATTCTGCAGAAAGAGAAAGAACTATTACAGATAGTTGAGAGCTACATAGAAGCCTATACCTGGGAATGAGAGATAGAAAGAAGACTGAGCCAGCAGGTACCTTCAATAAATGAAGGCTGAAAGTTCTGGAGAAAGTTTTGTTCTTCTGCAAACAAAAAACTGCTTGCTGCCTGCCTATCCCATGTCCTTTGCTCAAGTCAAGGTTCCAGAGAATTCAACTCCCCTTTGAGAGGAAGCCCAGATTCACAGCCCCCTTCTACTTTTCCCGAAACCTCAACTTTCTATGAAATTTGCCTCCTAGGGGGATACATCTCACCATTCTCAAAGCATGAATTTAGCACACATGGGCATGCCTGGAAGGGGAAACCTTGTGGAGAATGGTGATGAACTGGTCTCCAACTGCACTAACAACTCAATGACAGGAAAGGGGCACAAAGTTGCACTGGGAGGCATTTGAGCAAGCAGGGTAATACCAGCAAAGTTGAAGATGTGCACGGTATTCCTAACCTTTTAACATGTCTCTTTGCCCATTGTTTCCATTTATTCACAGGCCAACCCCATGAAATGGGATCATTCCATCCATTTTTCAGATGGGGAGCTGAGAGTCATAGAGGTCATATAGCACACGGGCAACAGAGTCAGAATGGTGGATTCTGACTCTAGGTTCTTCACACTTTCTGTGCTACCTGGTGCCAGCCAAGGGCCTGAGGAACCGGGGTGAATAATCAAGGAAGGTAAGGCAGTTCTCCCTTGGGGCTCGTGGATCCCCACTGCCTTGACTAGATGATGTGGAGTACACTCTGGAGAGCTCTAAGACACTGGCTCTCTGGTGCTGCAGCAGAGCTAGAAGAGGAGAGGGAGGTGGGAGCAGGCTTGGCAGAGCTTCCAAGGAAAGCCACAGAGCTGCCTTGTTGACAAAGTCCCCAGGACCATGCAGTGCTGGTAGCCCAAGCCGTTGGTCTGGTTGTCTGTTAGGTCCTGGAATAGGGAGCATCTGATTCTCAACCTTATGAATGAGAGCGAAAAGCAGTGCTGGACCAAGAGCAAGTATTAAAAAAGGAAGTCTGGGGGCAGGAGTCTGTCTGCTCCCCAGGGTGGCCCTACCCAGAGCAGAAGCCCAGGGGCCCCAAATGTCCCATAAGGAACTAAAGCCTCAGGGCTCTGCCGACCCCTTGCTTGGGGACATCCCTCACCATGCGTCCTGTTCAGATCAGGTAGGAAGGATAGACTGCCTCCAGTGGGAAGAAATATATTGGCTAATCCCATCCCCAACATTCCTCTGCCACTAAGCAAGGATTTTCAAGGGAGCCTCTATGGTGTCTCTGCTGCCTCTCGCTACTGCCAAAGTGGAGGGAGTCACCAGCTGCCCCAGGCAAAGCCCTGGCTCCAGGGCCTTTTCTGAGACTTATGTCCTACCAGTTCAGGAGAGGATGTAAGTCACACCCTTGTCCAGCAGAAAATCTCTTACCCAGTTTGCATTACTATAAACCTTCTCTCTGCAGTTCTGGCTTTGTGCCTCAGCAGTGAACATATAACTGAGACAGCTTATCTAGAGCTGGTTATGGGATCTGACAGTTATGATCCCAGAGGTTTCCTCCTGTGGTGGGATCCTGTGTCACTGACAGCCTCAAGCAGTCTTTTAGAAAAGGAAGCAATAAATAGATACTCATTTAAACTCTATCATGCATAGGCCATTTTCCATCCAAGAAAGGCATGTGTAGCAATGATCATTCACTGAACAAATGGTTTTAAGCCTCTAATGAGTGCCAGGGACTGTGGTGCATGCTAGAGACTCGACAGTGAACCATACAGAGTTCCTGCTCTCACAACACTTGTGGTTGACTCATAGACAAGGAAATGGACAAAGTAGAGTGTGATATGTGCTGTGACAGGGGACACACAGGTGCTATGGGATCACGTAGAGGAAGAACAAAGCCAGACATGGGCAAGGGGGTGGTGTCAGAGAAGGCTTCCTGAAAGAGGTGACACCTATGCTGAAGGAAGTGTAGAAGTTACCCAAGAAGGGAGGGAAGCTATTGAATATGTCTTTGGAGCAGAAGGGAAAGACTTATAAGAAAAGAGGGTGGAAAAGTGCTCCAGACCTGAACCTGCAGAGCCTTGCAAGCCCTGGTAAAGAGGAGGGTCGTTATTCTAAGAAAGAGGGAAAAGCCATTGGAGGGGTTTAAGGAACAGAGACGCACAGCTGGATTTCCATCTTAGAAAATGCATTCATGCTGCTATGGGAATCCATCAAAGCAAGGAAAGGGATGCTGTGTGGGGAACAGACTGATGGTTATTGCAAACATCCAGGCCAGCAATGGGGGCACACGGGCCAGGGTGGCAACAGTGGGACTGGAAAGAAGAGGACAAACTCAGGACAAAGAGGACAGGCACTTAAGAGGCAGAACCCCCAGGCCTTGTTGAGGAGAAAGGAGAGAGGCATCTGAGTTTGAGACTTTGGTGCCTGGATACTCAGCAGGATGAGGCTCTTGGGAGGAGAAGCAGGTTGGTGGGAGACGAGGGAGAGCCCAGAGGGGGGCTGGGCTGAGTTTGCACTGCCGGTGTGATGTCTGAGGGGAGATGTCTCTGATACGCAGATCCAGGTCAGGAGAGAGATCTGGGCTGCAGCTCGAAGTCTGAGAAGAATAGCACAGAAATAAGAAATGAATCCAAGAGAGTGGATGAGATGGCCTGAAGAGAGTGTGTAGGGGGAAGGAGGGGAAGGTGGCCCAGAAGCCAGCCCCAAGGAAAACCACAGCACCCAGAGTTGTGTAATAAATGGTGCACATTAGCTGCAAAATTGAGGCAGCAGAACCTGACTCGGAAGCTCAGTTCTGTCTCTAAGGCTGCTCCCTCAGCTACCCCCACAATGGCCTCACCCAGCTCCCCTGGCTCAGTCTCCAGACCCTGCATCTAGCTCAGAAGCTCCAGGCCAGTAATTAAATTGGCCCCTTATGTGTTACATATCATGAATTGCAAACCATGTATGATAGCGTTGTAAGTGCATGAGCATCTTCTTCTACATAATGTACCTCCTGACCCAAAGGTGTGCACACATCCACACACACAACGTACATACCTGCAGTCTGCCTAGATTGGCTCATTTATATCTACTGTCACTGAACATGAGAAGTGGTTGTTCCCACTAGGAACTATAAAATTTCCTCTAAAAATAAAACACAAGCTGGGCAAATAAATGTAAACTTGTAACGGGAAGAAAAAGGAGAAAACAATTGTCAAGCTGCTTCTTTACATTTTTTCACATTATCACATTTAATCCCCATGGCTACACTGCAAGATGGGTTTTATAATCCCACAGTGATGAAAAACAAGATTCAAACTCAGGCCTGCCTCCAAAGCGCTCTCCTAAATCACACTGGGACAATTGCACAATGTCTCTAGGCCAGCTGTACACGTGGTCGAGATTTTTAATTTGGGGGAAGGGAGAGTAGAAAGAGGTTCTAACAAAAGGCAGTTGGCATGGCATGTGGGATACTCAGATTTGTTACCTTTATTCATTCAACAGGTATTCGCCAACTTCCTACTATGTACCTAAGGCGAAAGTTGAATTCATGCACGTTAATCGTGAACGTTCCCTAATTAGGATCCTATCTATGCTTCAGATGGATAATCCTTTGTGGGATTCTCTGACTGAGCTTCCTTGGAGAATTGCTGTCATAACAGCTTGTCAGGAAGAGATGGAGTCCTTGAATTTAATGCATCTCTGGGAATTGCAGCTTTTCATTTTTCTGGCAGACCCAGCCTTCCAAGGTCACCACTTGACTTGACTTCAGCTAGCAAGAGATTATCTTTCACAATAGAGCTTCAAATGGGGCCCTAATTGATGAATTTGCTAATGGCCATTCCCTTTATAGTGGATTAGCCCAATTTGGTCTTAGCTGCCCCACTTAGCTGCCCCCCTACCCAGATAATATATTCTACTGGATTTATGGCCAAAAGGACAGGGAGTTTTACTCACTAAATATCCAATTTTCCATGTGAGCCTGAGCATCTCCCAGCTCCTCTTCATCTCTCTCTCTCCCTCCCTCCATCCCTCCCCTTTCGCTCGTGCCTCAGTTTCTCTCAGCAGGAAAAATATCTCCAAGCAATCCAGTAATCAACAAGTAGGAACTGATCTCCTCCTAGGAAGGAGGCTTGTGAGGGGAGAGGGAAGCTGGAGATACTGCCCCTTCCCTCAGGAAGCCTGTGATTTAATGCTCCCATCCCTGTTTCTCTCACAGTTGTAAGGCGAGTTCTGTAAGGTTCAAGTTTCACTTTATAGAGTTGCCAAACCCCAAGGTCTAGATCCCAGAGAGGATCAAGGAGGGCCATGTCTGATCTAGAAAAATCCCTCCTATTATTGGGCCACTTTACATGGGGACTTAGGCAGAGGTTGCTGAAGAGCCCTGTCACCAGCCGTCTTCTTGGATTTGGTTGGCTGAACTGAGAATGACTTGCCTGAGTCAAAAAGGTCCCCCTCCCCTGGTCTGGGCTCACCTCTGCCAGCACTGTCTTCATAATGCCACCAGCAAGGGCCCTTTGGGACACCAGTGGTAAGCCCAGATTACTACTGATAATTCATCTTTCTTCAATATTTACCACGTGCCAGACGTGTACTCTACGTGAATAACATTTAAGCCTCATCTTATGGGATAAAGTGCTAGTATCCCTATCACAGAGGATGAAGCTAAGACCAGGATAAGTGATGTGACCTGTCCAAGCTAGTAAGCAGCAGAGCTGGGATCTGAACTCAGGCTTTCCCACCTCAGAGCCTGCACTCCTAACCTTCCCCTTCCCCCCTCACACACAAAACTACCTCAGGCCCAGAAGTTAATAGTCTACAAGATTTGTTTGTCTGGAAGGTGCTAAGAAAGCCATTGTTCTTCCTGCTTTCGAAAACTGCACTTCAAATAAGCTATTAACAGGCTCCAAATTCTACTACTGAAAGAATTCTTCCTGCAACTACAAAGTAAATCTCCTGGGAGAATGAGGCTAAGTACAAGGAGCCACAATCAGTTACAGGTCCTTACTCAAGTGTAGAAGTCTATTGGCTCCTTCCCAAATACCCAGATAGGGGCAGGCTGGTGCTGGGCACAGGTGAGGACTAGCTAGAGGTTGGCGAGCTGGATAAAAGAGAGCAGTGAGGACTAAATCAAGGGCAGAACACAGAGCCTGCGAGCGTTCCAACCTCGCTAATCTTGGTCAAGATAATTAACCGCTGCAAGTTCCAGTTTCCTCAAGTGTAAAATGGAAATAATAGGAGCTGCTTTGCAATGTTGTTGTGTAAATTAAATAAGGCAGTGCTGGCAAAGCAATTCACACTGTGCCCAACACATAAGGTGGGCATGAAAATGAGAGCTCTTGCTATAATCATTGTCATCGTTCAGGGAAAGGAGGCCTGACAAAGGCTCTGGGAAGCCAACAGGCAAGCTGAGCATCTGCGAGAGCAGAAGGAAAGAGACTTAAGAGAGAGACTAACGATTGTTTGCAAGTATTCCCAGGTCCATTTATGTCTCCATTTAGTCATTCATCAGCCATTTTCTACTCAGACCCACTATATGTTGGGTGACATAACTATAAAGATAAATAAGAAAAAAACAAAGTTCCTGTCCCGACTTGCTATTCATTCCATCCCAGGAAGGAAGCTGGATGAGCACCCATCTGAGCTTGGCTGGCCCAGGGTCTGGCTTCCTAAGAGATGGACTTTGTTAGAAGAGAGTTTTTTCTTGGTCCACAACCTAGGGCTCCAGCCACGAGAATGTCTTAGCTGAGTACAGGGGTGGAGGTGGAGGGTAAGGTGAGGCTTGTCCCTACCACAAGTTTTGCCAGGTCCATAGCACCCACATGGTATAGTGTTGATGACTGCAAAGAGGGAGGCTGGCAAGGCGGTGGTGGCAAGAAAAGAAAGCATGGAAAAAGGAGGGTGGGGCTGGTGTCCCTTCTTGGGTTTCTTCCAAATCCACCATTCCACGGTTCTCCCTGTTAATTTCTCCATCCTTTCCCCCCATATTTTAAGTTTCTATCTGGTCCCTCTAATGCCTTCACAACCTGGAGAACTGGAAGAAGCTTGGGTTTCAGTGACCGAAAAAACCAGAGTTTGAGTCCCAAGTCCATCGCTATGAGATCTTGGGCAAGAAACACTAACGTTCTGAGCTTCAATTTCTTAACCTGTGCAATGGTAATAATAATATGTAACTCATTGTGTTACAAATAATGGCATACATCAAAGGAGATGATGTATGTATGCCAAAGCATTTTAAGTGTTATATGAAAAGGAGAGCGATCTCATTATGCACATTTCCTAAATCTTCTGTAGAGAAACACTGGCTTTAGATATTACAGATCAAGACGTACCAGAAAATTAGCACACAAACACACACACACACAAATAAAGACTATAAATCAGCTGCTAAGTTTAAAGGAGGTGTAAATAGCACTGGCCTAGGAGTAAATGTGGTCTCAACACCCACATTGAAGAACTCTTTGATATGGGGCACATTTTCCCATCTCTTGGTTTCAATGACAAGCATTTTCACCAAGCTCTAAGATTCTATGGCTTTATGAAAATGTGTATATCAAGCTGTTTGCTCTTAAAAAAGTACACTTTAAAAAAAGATCTTTACATATGGGTCGCCCATTATGAATCTGGGAGAAGCTGTGTTGCTTGAGGGAATTCTTATAACTAGTGAAGTAGAAGAGCCATTTGACATGTGAAACATCTAATGGGCTGGATAACACTTGAGAGGGAAACCTCAAACTCATCTCCTCTAACTGTATCTATGAGAAGGTAATGCCCGAATACCAGTGAAAGGAATTGGAATCACTTGAAACAAAAACTAGCAAGTAGGGTGAGACAGCCTAATACAACCCCAAAATAGAAAGGCAACCAGCCAGTTTTCATCTCCTTTAAGAATCCTATAACAAAAAGTGACTCAGATTGCAATAGAAGGGACTGAGCTCAGAATTAAGCAAGAACCTCCTGAGTACTGAGATGGATAAGGAGTTTGGGGGAAATCTTCTTCTGGGAAGCTTTTTAATAAGAGACCAAGCGGCCAACTATGTGTCCTGAGTTAAGTAAGTGTGTCACTTACTTAACTTTCTGATGATTCAGAAGTAACCTTCTGAAGTTTCCTTTCTTGCCTGTGCTCATTCTATCCTTTGACCAATCCATTCACAACCGTTCAATGCACCCGCTTTTCACACAACACAGGAGCTGCCTCCAGTTACCTTGGCAGCTTATGTATTGTCATGCTTCTCGTTTTTCCCCTGCTGGCACAGTAGACTCCAAGGTGGAAGTACTGTTTTTACAGGTTTTTTTTTTGCATGTTCCATACTGGTAGGTGATAATAGCTTCACATTGCAGTTAGCAAAGAGGAGGAAATGAAACTCTCTCCTGAATTGCAGACTGGAGTGTTGTGTTTCATCCTCTTTGACAGCCAAAAGCCAATTTAGGACTCTCTGAAAAGCCAAATTTGCCAGGGGAAAAAATGTGGGTATCTTCTTAATTCTCCCAAGCTCACAACAGGACTGAGATGTGGACTATGGTTTACGGATCATTTCAGTTGGGGAAATGAGGGAGTGGGAGAGTTCATCCACAATTTGCACTTTTTTGGCAAGACTCCTGAAAGCTGTCAGGACAATAATCATAAATATTTATTGAGGGTTTGCCATGTGCAAGGCACTGTTCTAAGCCCTTTGCATGAATTAATTCATTTAATCATCACATAAACCTTACAAGGCCCAGAGAATTTAAGCAACTTGCTCAGTGCAACACATCTACTAAGTCTAGGATTTAAAAGCAGGCCGTGTGGCTCCAGAGCCTGCATGGTAAACCCCTACACTCTTTGCAAAGAGATGTGGGTACAAACCATTCTCACAGAAGTAAGCCTAGGTACTGACTCCCCCTACCCCTCTCCCCTCTTCCTCCTCAACTCCCTAACCCTTGCACTTGGGACCATAAAGTTCACCTGAAAGTAACTTCCTGAGGAGTGAGATCCATTAGCCAAATCCGCCATGTAGCCCATGTCAGAAGTCATCCCTTTCACTTGAGAAGCACTCTTTGGTACCCAAACCCCACTGTCAAATTGTAGGATTTTCCCCAGCCAATAAGTATTCTCTCTCCCTGGGCCAGCAAGTCAATAGGATATTTTTTTTTAAAAGTGACTACTTCACTAAAACTGTTTTCACACCCTTGGGGGCTCTCCTTTGAGGTGAAAAAACCCCAATCAGGGAATCATCACCATAAATAACTCATTAGGCTTTCACCAAGAATCAGTAAAGCAGGGAGTAATTTGGGAGGGTCCATTATCTCCCATGGTTTGTAACTGGGCATTGTGATTAATCCATTTATCTACTATTTAGAGGAACAGCCCATCATAAGAGTCAGTCATTGCTGCACATAGAACAGGTTCACGAATAACCAAAACATACCCATGCTTTGAGTGGCTGCAGCACCTTGATTTCCAGAATCTTTTCTCATTCTGAGTTTGAAGGTCCACAACAATATAAGTGTAGCGGAGGGGTGGGAGATAGGAGCCCCAATCTTCAGCAAGCAATGAGTAACTAAAACCCAGAAGGTTCGTGAGCTTGTTCAGAAGCACACGAATCAATTCGGTCAACATTGATTAACCATTTCTGTGTGTCAGACACAGCACAAACTAAGCACAGGAGTTACAAAAAGTTCATAATCTAACTGGATACAGTGGCACATAAACAACCAACTATCTTGCAATAGTTAAAGTGAGAGACAGGTGTTAGGCACACAGAAGAGGGAGCCATCACTCTCCCTGGGGGTGGTGGGTAAGTGGCAGATCTGGGAAGGCTTCCCAGGAAAAGTGACAGTTGAGTTGGGCCTTGCAGATTGAGGAATCTTTTTTCCCCAGAGAGAAGGGAGAAAGAGCAGCAGGGGCCGCGGGGGCAGTATGCTTTCAGGCATGAAGCCGGTGGTAGTTGCAGACAATGAGAGAGGGCCAGTTTAAAGAGCCGAACACTCTTAGAAAACTGGCTTTATCCTGTAGGCAATAGGAACTGAGTTTTGAAAGAGGTGCCTGATCCTGAGCAGATTCATGCAGCCGAAAGACGGCGAGTAGTGCTGATGAGGCTGGGTTAGAGAAGGGGAACAACAGTCCAGAAGCCACTGCCCCAGCGAGGACAGAGGTGAGGACCACCTGCCTCAGGCCTGGTGGTGGGTGGGCTGGAGGTTTTGCTGACATTGAAGGTTTCTGATGAGACATGGGCAGCTAGAGAGAAGGAAGAAAGGCTGACAGGGGGATGGATGGTGAGGCCCTTACCTGCGGTGGAGAAGCATAGCTGAGAGAGCTGGGGAAAGCATGAAAAGAAGTAACATAGCTGCGTTTTCACCCAGAATTTCCTCATACCCTGCGCCTTCCCTGTACAGTACCATCAGGAGAATCAGCTCAAGATAACAAATCAGGGAACGGAGGTCAACGTGGCTAAACAATGTACCAGGGGCCATCCAGAGCCCACAGTGCCGCAAAACCTGTGTCTTTGCTAACCCTATTGCTGGGCTCCCTACTTCACCTTGTTGAGGGAGGTTCTGGACACAACGGAAGTATTTTTATTCCCCACTTCCTCCTCCCTGCCTAACAATTAGAACATCCATCTCTACCTTTACCTTGTGAAAGGACCCCTCCTCCCATCCTCCTTGCCTACCAGCCTGCTTCTTTGCATCTCTCTCCTGTAAAGGCATCTTCTCCAGCCCACTCCCATTCACCCAGGGCATCTTCTTAGAAATAGCAAGGGTAGGGCAAAGTGCAATGGATCAGAAGTGGGGCGAACTGTATTCCCAGCCTGACTTGATCCTTAATAGACCAGGTGAGTTTCAGAAGTTGCTTGACATCTAATCCTCAGGGTCTTTAGCTATAAAATGGAGGATAAAAATGAATACTAACCTTTGCTCATCTCCCAGGATTATTGCAAGGATGAAATGAGATAAAGAGCTTATAAATAACAGCAACAAAAGACAAGGACACGGGTTACACCATTATTGGGATTGCCCGGCACTGCTGTCCACCAGGGTGTGGGTTCTTTGAGGGCAGGGGCAAGACCGTGCTTATCTTGGCTCTCTGGCACCTGATTATCTGTAGCAGAGAGGGTGCTTCATAAAGGCCAGTTGAATTTAAGAGCAAGGACCACTACCATCATCACCAAGCATGCACACACACATACAGAGGCTCCCTTGCCTCTCTTCCACCATAAAGGCAGACAAACCATAATATACCACTTTTAGAAACACTGCCCTAGTCCTGGCTTATTACAGAAACAGCCGGTTCCTGGAGGAAAACCAAGAGACTGTCACGCCGCTTGGATACTTCTGCTGGGCACGCTTGACCAAGTCTGCGTTCCTCCCCTTCTAGAGGGAATTTGCTAAGAACTGAACCCCTAGACCCAATCCCCTCCAAAGAGCGACAGCTGGTTCTATTCCTTCCCCCGCCGCCTTTGTGCCCGGCACGCGGCGTGATTTTTTTTGCTCGCAAGGAGCTCGGCCGCCTCTACTGCTGTTTTCATTGATGCCTAGAACAGAGCTGGCATGTGCAACTGCTGAGAAGGGGGAGAGCAGAGCCGTGAGGGAAGCAAGTAAAAATAGCCTGGCGCGCGCCGCTCTGCCTGCCCCGGACGCCTTTAACCCTCGCTGAGGTGGAGAGCGCAGCAGCAGCCGCCACTGCACACTGCGGAATCTGGCAGGGGTCTGCACCCAGACCTCGCGCAACCGCGGGTGCAGGGACTAGAGACCCGCGCAAACTTTTTTTTTTTTTTAGAC
>JAQZBX010043081.1:0-21792 GCA_029593785.1 Cabassous unicinctus | reverse complement strand
ACATTTCTTTATCTGAGCCTCTTTATAATTTAACATGATTTTGTACAATGCATGGTAAATGTATGGAACAAAGGGTACATTTAATTTATTTCCTTGATTTTTAAATTGTTGATTTGAGGACCTTCATTATTTTCAGTGTGGGAATTGTGTAACTTAATACATCAATGATTCTAGAAATCATCACAAAAATTATTGAGCTCTGGCAGCATGTTGTGAGTAGCAATAGATTATATGAGGTATGGCTTTTACTTGTAGATGAATAACCTTTATTTAGGCATTTACTTAAAAGGTAAGGTTGTGGGGTTATGAAATTAGAGAAATGTAGATGGAGTGGGTGAGTGTGCAATGGAGTAGACAGGGAGATCCCTTCTGAGATGATTGTATTAACTGATGCATTTAAGAAGACATGAAAAGAAGCCAGAAAGACAATTAGTTTCAATGGAAGTAAAGGCTCAAAATGGGGAAATTTTCATAATCTATAATTTCTGAAAATGAGCTATAAAAATGAGAAGGACCTTAGTTAACATGAGAAGAAAATGATTTAGATAGAGCAACTATTGCTCCCTTCTGCCTCAAAGGAAGGTGTGAAAATAAAAATTCCCTCAGAATATTTTTTCTGGTCCTATACTTAGGCAATGCCACTTCGCAAATATTGTTTATTGGCAGGCAAATGTAAAGTCTCAACACTTGTTTTTTTTATCAACTTTATTGAAATATATCCATAAATCATACAATCAGTGGCATTTGCTATAATCACAGAGTTGTGCATTCAGCACTTCAATCAATATGAGAGCATTCACATTATTCAATAATAATAAAATAACAACAAACAACACAAATCTACATCTTAGTAGTCATCTCTCAATCTCTCTATTCTTCCCCTGCAGTACAGAACTGCTAATCTGGTTCCTTCTCTCTAATTTAGTTGTATTTGTATTTTGTATAGATGGAGTCGAACAGTATGTAATACCTATTGTTTACTTTCTTTTACATCATAGTCAATAGGGAAATGTTGGAAGCTTTCTCTCTAAGATCAGGAAAAAGACAAGCATACCTACTGTCACTCAACTTTGAGCTAGAAATTCTAGCTAGAAGTCATGAAGCATATGAAAATATGGATGAACCTGGAGGACATAATATTGAGTGAAGCCAGGCAGACACAAAAGGGCAAATATTATATTATTTTGCTATTATGAACTATAATGAATAACTCATGGAGTTAATAACTAGAATATAAGTCACTAGAAAACAGAATGAGGTTAGAGAATGGAAAGCTGAGGCTTAATCTGGGCAGAATTACTAAAATATTTGCTTGTTATTTTATGGAAGTGATTAGGGATAGTTAAAGCACATCATAAAGTTTGTAATTAACAGTGCTAATGTTTGGTTATGATAGTGGTTGAAAAGAAAGTCTAAGGTCCTATATAACGGTAGAAGGAAAGCTAAAAATGAAACATGGGCCTGTATGGCATAGCGAAACCTCATACGAAAATGAGTATGGATAATACTGCATATATAAGATTTTTTTTTCTTATACAGAACAAATGTTTGTTAATGTTACAAGATGTTGTTAGGGTGATATTTGGACAAAAATACAACCAAAACAAACTATGTACTGTAATGTAAATTAATATTTTCATAATATTCAACAGTTATTTTTAAGATTAATTTTATGATAAGTTATCATTGAATCCACTTCCCCATATACCCTCCAATACTTTGACTACTACCAAACTCTCCTAATTCTCTATACTTTATCTTCATTAATTATCAATCCACTATGTGAAGTGTCATATATAATGCTCTCCACACATACACACACACACACACTCCAAAACAAGCCAAAACAAAACATGATCCAGAGAACAGATTTTGGTACTCTGAAATACTAGCCAGCAATACTAGAATGCAAATATCCTGTTAATTTGCTCATCTGTACTTTCATCAAATATTCCAAACACCTACTATACCCCAAATGCTGAGTTTTAATATATATAAAGTGAATAAGTTATTATCCTGAATAATTTCCCTGCTAAATATTTGAGAGGTATAAAAACAAGTGGGAAATAAGCTATGTACAAAAAGCTATAAGAGGTGTGGGTGTAAAATTCCAGCAAATACCAAGGAGAAGAAAGAATAACTAGACTTGTAGTCAGAGAACACAAAAAGTCTGGAAATTAGTATTAGGTCATAAAATTGAATTTCTGCTAATAGAATAAAGGGAAGAAAAACACTATAGGGGAAGTCACATGCAATTTCTGACTGATTAATATAATACATAGTTGAAAATAATTGGAATAAAAGTTGAGAGATATGAAAAATTAAAATTGAATAAGACCCTACACACACTCAGGTAGGACAACAGAGAATACATAGTGGACCTTAAAGCAAATGAGAAAAATTGCTCTCTTTGGAAGAACAGATAATAAAAGAATTTATTATCCCTATGAAGAATTTATTACAAAAAACACCCACTCCCATTCCACACCCTTCCCATTCTTGTTTGAAGCATCAGATGGATTTCAACTAATCATGTGCCTATAGAGTCAAACATGTTTAGCCAAGCCTGCTGGCATCATACAGGCCTGAAGTCAATGAACTGGATACTGTTTGGACAAGAAATCCTCCATATTTATTAAAAACATTATGGTGAGAGCAGTTTGTAATTTAAACCAGACGCACCCACTAAAAATAATTTATTAAAAGTAGTGTTAAAAATTCCCTGATGTTATAGAGCAACTAGCTTACTTGTAGATAAATAAAATTCTTACCTTCATTTTTTAGATAAGACTTGCACAGAAAAAGAATAAATCATGTTTGTGAAACTCATTATGTATTTGGTCTTACCATTTGCCTAGGAAACCAAAATTTTCTGCCTTTATTAAGTCTCCAAGGAATATATCCATTAAAAAGTTAGCAAACCTTCCATAGTGAGTGCAAACATGGCTCATTCCTACTCAGTCAGCTCCCTGAGGAGGCATGAATAAGCCACTCTTAAAGACTTGTTAGTCTCTGAAAGATTTTCTTCCTGGCTTAGTTTGAACAGTTCACTTGTCGCAAAATAAATTTCCCATCCTCACAAGGGGACTGGATTAAATAGGTCTTCTGAAAACCTCATTCTCTTGGCACTGAAGCCCAATTTCAAGGAGAAAAAGTGGTGCAAAAATAAGAATGTCTTCTGCTTCTTACTAACTGAAATCATTTTCCATTGGGTCAGGGTCACATTTTGTAAGGCAAAACTATGGTTTTGCTTGTAAAGGAAATGGGACTCTTACTGAGAATATTTCTTAATAAGACTATTAAGAATATTGTATACATCAATAGATGATGTTTCAGATTTCTTTGAAGATGGACTCTATAGACATTCATTGAGTATTGTTTGATCAGACCTTTATTCAAAAGTTTACTTGGAGTAAATCATGAATGATTCATTTCAAGGAGAAAGTAACTTGTGTATTCTCATGCATTTTCTTTTCTTTTGTGACTACTTAGAATTTCTTCATTTCTTCAATGTTCAACTTTTCTCATTACCTTCTCTAATCCTCTATCAGACACCTATTGTCCAGGCTTAATCCTAGGCACCTTATCTAAGTGATTGGTCAAAATTATATAACTCTGGTGTAACTATAGTATTTAGTTGAGGGAGTCTCTCTCTCTCTTTCTCTCTCTCTGTGCATCTGTCTCCTCTCTCTCTCTTTCTATATCTTATAGGGATGCATATATAATGCAATTAAGTTATCAAGATCATCTCTTATTGTATTGTCTATTCACTATAAAATGTTGAACATTTTTTTGATAGCTTCATTTTTCTGTGCATTTAATATTTTTTTGCACTACTCCAATGTTTCCTGTCTCCAGATAGAGTTCTTAAAGAAAATTTATTACAGAGTATGTCCTCATTTAAATCTCCTTCTGTGTGAGCTGATTTTTTTTCTCTAGTGTTTCCCATGAAAAAAATAAAAATAGTTAAATGTGCTTTTATGATATTTAACTTAGTTTTTTCTATATAAATAATATTAATAGTACCTAGTAATGTGTAATAATATTTAGTGCTCTGTTTAAAAATAGACTCTTTAAATTAGACAATTTAAGATTATGCTTAAAATACTTTGGTCACTTCTGAAAAGAATGTCATTCTGGCAATTTATTTGGAATTGCACCTTCTTCATAAATAATTTTATAATATTGGTTCCTGTTAAGGTATATAACCAATTATTCCATTCATGCCAATGTGTGAATTTCACATAATTTACTTCCAAAGAGTTGGCCAAAAATATTATTAACACATATTTTACTCTTTTTATGCTTTTTGAATCTTTAAAATATATAAAAAATTGCAACAAATTTTTTCATTAGTATGTTATTTATTTCCACCTCTGCATGTATTTCTTAATTTCTTTTAGTAAATTTCATGTAATCTCTAACTTCATATAGTTTCATGACATTTCAACACTCACTAGATATTACATCATTTCCCAAAATCAACATCTGCTTTTTTATAACTTATTTTGAATTTTCTACAATGAAAAATAATTTCCCTGCTCTTATTAGTGCCACACTAATTTCTACTCTTTTTTTTCTGTTTTCTTTTTCCTGATGTATTTATCCATATGTTTACATTTAGTATTTTTGATCCATTATGTTTTCTGTGTTTTCTGGCAAATAGCATATAGCCACACAGGGTTTTTTGTTCCTGTTTTAGAAACTTATCTAGGAAGATTAATCAATTCATGTTTACTGATACATTTGTATTACTGTACTTTTATTAACTAGATCGCTATTTTCAAAATACTTCATTTTTGAAAATTTGTTATTTGCATATTGATTATATTTACTTCATTTTCCTCCTTTTCTTTGTTTAGAAAATCTTATTGGTGTCTCTCATGATTGTTAAAAGCATTGAATCTGAAAATAATTTATAATTTTCTACTCATTCTTTTTATGTTATTGTTTTGTAGATTTGAGGATTATTTGTACACTACCAAATCATTGCAAATTTATGTTAGATAAGCCATTGTTGGTTGTAATCTTTAGAGATAGAAATATTGTGTCAGAGCTTTTGTACCTGTGACTAATTCAGCTGCAAACCTTAGTTGAACTTTCCCATATTCTCAAAAAAATATTAAAATAAATTTACTCAAATATTGGTGACAACATTACAAATTTGTCTTCTTTGCATATTTCTTTTGTATGATCTACAAAGTCTTTAAGATTAGGTTAAATATCAATGGATTTCAAAGTAATTCAAAAGTAAAAAAAGGTTTTAATTGAGGAAGCTCTCTTTAAGTCTATAGATATAATCATCTAAAGTATCTGAAGGACAATCTAATTCATTGTTATATCTTCACCCTTCCTGACAGTCTGACTACTTAAATCACATAAAGGAAAGAACATCCATTTAATTGGTAGCCATGTGCCCACTTTCAAGTGTGACCTTTAAAGATGAAGTTGTAAATCAAAGACTTGGACCTGGAGGCATGTACTGTCAGTTATGTCCTCTCAACTTCTTAGACACTGCAGTCTCTACAAGGTAAACCTTGAAACTTTGTTAATAAGTCATTCTGATATGTACAGGTAGTAACCAAATACTTTATTGGTATATTTATTAAAACACTTACATGACAAATATTTTATTCTTAAAATATTTAGATCTGTTATCATTTTTAATACATATTCCCATGGGAACTAGGGAATATAAAAGTAAGATGTTAGAGAAGCTGAGTTTCATTATAACTATATGGTAATTTTTGTAGAGAAACATTGCACGCAACCATAATTTCAATTATGTGAAAAATGACTAAAATAACCTCTTATAAATTTGTCTTGAATTCTGTGTTTTACTACATGATTCATATTTATCTTTTGTAATTCTCTTTATGGTAAATAAGAATGTAAACAAGGAAATGGGAAACTGGAAATTGGTGACTGAGATTATTCTTGTGGGGATACCAACAACCGGAGGACTTGGGGGTCTCCTGTTCATGGTGTTTTTATTGGCTTAATTGGTTACAATCTTTGGAAACACCATCATTACCCTGATTCTTGTGGATTACAGGCTTTACTCACCCATGTATTTTTTCCTCAGTAATCTCCCTTTCAGTGAAATATTAACCACAACCTATGCTGTTCCCAAGATGCATAGGCTTCTTATCAGAGAGGAAGACTATTTCATTGGAGGATGCTCTTCACAGTCTTATTTCTACTTCCATTCTGGATGCACTGAGTTCATCTTTTTTTCTGTCATGACCTATGATCACTATGTGTCCATCTTCAATCCCCTTCAGTACCCTACAATTATGATCAACTCACTCTGTACCAATCTTGTCATCTTCTCCTTGGTGGGTGGCATTTTCATCATCCTTCCATCCACCATCTTAAAAATATTGTTGCACTAATGTGATTGATCACTTTTTCTGTGACAGTTCTCCCCTCCTCCACTTGGCCTGTGCTGACATATGTGCCATTGAGCTCATAGATTTCCTCAGTTCCCTTGTCCTGCTCATCAGCTCCCTCTCACTCACAGTGGTCTCCTATGTTTATATCATCTCCACCATTGTGAAGATACCCTCAGAACAAGGACAATGCAAATCCTTGTGACTCCCACTTCACTGTGGTCTCCATGGGCTATGGGAACTCCATCTTTATGTCCGTCCCTCACTGTAGAGCAGCGTGCACCTCAACAAGATTCCCTCTATCCTCACCAGTGTCATCAAACCTCTCCTGAATCCCTTCATCTTCATTCTACAGAATGAATACATGAAAGATGCTCTAAAGGACACCTTAGCCAAGGGACAGAACTTTCTCAAAGGACTGGGAGTTTGTGACAGAAGTTTTGTGAATCAACCCTGTGATACTCAGACTTACCAAGAATGATTCCAACCTCATCTCAAGGTATTTTTAAATGGCACATATTATAAATTATGACACAGGAACAAGTGTGTTATCATAATATTTTGGGGTTATGCACAATTGTTTGTTAAAGATGTTTTATATCAATCAAAAATTGTAATTTTTATTTGCATACTGATAGAGTGGAATTTTTACAACTGCCCAAAGATGAAAACCGCCCAAGTATATATCAAATGATGAATGGATAAATGAAATGCGATATACATGCAAAATAGAAAATGAGTCAGTCATAAATGGGAATGTAGTTCTGATGCATGAGACAATGTGGATGAACATTAAAGATACCATGTTTCATGCAAAAAGCCAGGCCCAAAAAGACAAAAATCGTGTGATCTCACTTATATGAAATAATTAGAATATGCAAATTCATAGAGTCCCAAAATAGAATACAGTTTACCAGGGTTGCAGTGGAGGTAAGAAATAGGAGCTAATGATTAACAAGGACAGAGATTCTGTTTGGAGTCATGGAAACATTTGGTAATGGATGGTGGGGATGGTAGCACAAAATTGAGATAATAGTTAACACCACTGAATTGTATATTTGCAAGTGGTTAATATGGTAACTTCAAGTTGTATGTATAATACAAGAATGAAATAAAATAAATTATAACAGTACAACATAAACATTGATTCCTAATTTAAGCTATGGACTATAGTTAATAGTATTATTCTAATAATATTTCAATAATTGTAACAAAGTTCTTATACTATTGTAAAATGTTAATTGAGAAACCTGTGTGTGTGAGTGGGGAGTACATAGGAAATTTGTAATTTCTGCATGATTTTTCTGCAAACTTACAACTTCTTTAATTAAAAATGAGACTAATGCAACTTTCGGATAGTAATAGAAGGTGGTTATGGGTAGAAGTGATATAAGTAATAGTGTAGTATCTTTTTAAACACCTACAATTGTATATACTACTTGGTTAAGAATATTACTGAGCTAATTGTATATAATCAGTTGAGCCCCATGGAATAGAGGATGAAAAGGTTGCAAGTCATCCCTCTCCCCAAGGACACACTCTCACACACAGAAATTCAAGCATGGAAAAGCCTTTGTTTTTTTGTATCTTACTTTAGATCAGGAAAAAGACTATTAACTTTTCTTTATTATTCACTTCAGTTTATTTTTATGGCTGCATTTACTCAGTTTTTGTCTTTAATATTTGCATTTTTCTTATATTTTAGTTCAAACATTAACTACCATATGAAGTACAGATTATTTTCCAAGTGGAAAACAAGAATTCCTCCTAAAAATGCTTCTATCATAAAATTATGTTTTCAGAGTCCTCAGAAATAATCACTAAAATTTCCCTTAACATCCTAGAATATCACCCATTCATATATTTATTAAACTATTTTTTTTGATATTTATATCCCAAATAAAAAATTAAGCTCTTTGAGAATAGGGATCCTGGATTTCTTATTCAAGACTTTAGTTCTGGTTCTAAAAGAGTACTCAACAGTGTTACAAATGTATTACATTGTACTCTTTTTTCACTGAGATCTTTCTGAAGATTTCCTCAGCTATACTCAAAACATACTGATTCTTTTCAAGTGCAGGATGATGTTATAGCTTTCATCACTCAGCAGATAAGGAGTGACTTCTCAGTTCAAGTCTACAACAACTCAGGCATGGAAATGGCTCAAGTTATGTAACCTTTCAGGTCCAAAGATATGGCCAGAAGTATAATGACATGCTAAATAATCCATATAAATTTGAGATGGAATTAATCTGAGGAGGAACAGAAGAATGGAAGGTATTAAATACAATATATATCCACTTGAATGGTGCTTCTCAAACTCTCAATGGCCAAGGAGCTTCCCCCCCCATCCTCCACATATCAATAACTTTCTAAAACATAATAAAAAATAGCAAGAAATTATCTTTAAAAGCTATATAATTCATAAGCACCAAAATGGTGTAATATTGGACAGACATAAATCAACAGTCCAATAAATAAAACAGTCATAAAACAAAACAAAACAAAACAAAATGAAAGGGGTTACAAAACTTTATATGTTGTTCTTCCAAAGTTTCCTTTTATACGTGATTCATAGAGAATGGTTCTTACATGTGTAACAGTTTGTTGTTCGGCAATTAACCAGATTAAAAAAAAATTAAAAAAAGAGAGCCATTCCTGTATGAATTGCCAGGATTCCACAGATTTCTAACCAACACATTATCTTTAAACTTTAGGGAGGAGTTCAGTTGTTTTATTTTTTAAATTTATCATTAAAAGAGCTTTTGATTACATAAACGTTGCAGTGAAAATATAGGGGACCCCACCACTTCCCGCACTTTTTCTCATTTAATTATTGTGGTACATTTATTACAATTGAAGCATTACTACTAAGTATAGTCTACAGTTTATATTATATTTTACCATATGCACCACATAGTTTTCTACATTTTGACAAAATGTATAATAGCTTGTATCCATCATTCCAATATCATGCAGAACAATTCCAATGTCCTAAAAAATACCCCATTTTGCACCTATTCTTCCCTCTGCCTCCCCTCAGAACCTCTGGTGGCCATGTCTTTATATCAATGTTATAAATTATTCCATTACTAGAATAATAAGTCTACCTTAATCATTGCACCCTTATGTTTGTTCAATTCCTCAATCTGAGGATTTGGGGATGGTGATGCCTACTCTGCTTAGAATTGAGAGGGGGCTTAGATCCTATGGGACAGATGTACAGAAATGTCTTGCTTGCAGTTATAGATACTATCTGTTTTGGGGGAATGGGCTTTGTCCATCATCATTCTTTTTTGTTTGTTTTTTTGATGGAATCCAATGATTAGATGTTGGCTATAACACTGCTGAGATATGGACAGTGTGAAGATTGGAGCCTCTGGGATATTTATTTAATAGGTGTGGTGCTAAATATAAGTTTAAATAAATAGGACAGAAGAACCATATATAGGAAAATTATAAATTGTCTAACTCTGATACTTTGGGCAGATAGGGTATCATATATTCCAAGGTAAGGTCACCTGGCATGGTGGCAATTTCTGATACTTTGCATCAGCACCCCTTTAGCAGAGTGATACACTTGACAAGAAAAATAATAGTGTTTATGGAAAGGAAAGACACAATAGATGAGATTAAAAACACACTTGAGGCATATAACAGCAGACTCAATTGATGATTATAGAGGAAAGAATGTGATGTACAAGAAATAGCTGAAATTGAAGAGAGAGAAATAAGATTGGAAACGACTGACCAGGGCCTCAGGGAGTTGAATGATAACATGAAACACAACAACATATGTGTCAAGGGAGTTCCAGGAGAAGAGAAGGGCAAAGGGTGATAAAGAGTATTTGGGGAAATAATGACAGAAAATTCCCTACATTCATGAAAGAAATTAATATACATTTCCAAGAACTACAGCATACTCCAAGAAGAATAACTTTGAATAGGTCTATTCAAAGATACATACTACTCAGAATGTCAAATGCTAAAGAAAAAGAGAAAATTTTGAAAGCAGCAAGAGAGAAGCAAACCTTCACATTCGAAGGATGCCCAGGAAGACTTAGTGCAGATGTCACACCAAAAACCATGGGGGTCGGGAAACAATGTTATGATATCATCAGCATACTGAAAGAGAAAAAAATGCAGGCCAAGAATTCTTTACCTAGTAAAATTGTCTTTATAGTAAGAAGGTGAGTTTAAAACATCATAAATAATCAGAAAATATGAGTTTTCCTAAAAAGGAATCCAACTGTGCAGGAAACACTAAAAGGGGTCCTGCAGCCAAAAAGAAATAGATAAGAGGGAGAAGATTGGAGGAGAGTGTAGAAGGGAAGACTATCAAAATAGATAACCAAAAGGGAAAAATAACAGATGAAAATGAGATATGACATATGAAAGCCAAAGACTAAAGGAGGTAAATAATGCATTTACAGGAATATCATTGAATGTGAATGGATTAAACTCCCCATTCAAAACATACTGGCTGACAGAATGGATAAAAAAAAAAATATGAACCATTCATGTCCTGTCTACAAGTGACTCACCTTAGATTCAGGGATACAAAGTAGCTGAAAGCAGAAGCTAAGAAAAAGATATTCCATGCAAACTGTAACTGAAAAGGACAAGGGAATCTATACTAAAATCAGTCAAAACAGATTTTAAATGCAAAAAGTTATAAGAGACAGAGAAGGCCATTATATATTAATAAAAGTTACAATCTACCAGCAAGCAGTAAGAGTCATAAATATTTATGCACCTCATCAGGGTGCCCCAGTAGACATGAGGCAAACTCGGGCAAAACTGAAGCAAGATAGAGACATCTCTACAATAATACTTGGAGACTGCAACACACCACTCACATCATTAAATCAATGAGACACAAGATCAACACAGAAACAGAGAACTTGAACAATATGATAAATGAAACAGGCCAAACAGACATACACAGAATGTCACATCCCAAATTTGTGAGGAATACATCCTTCTCAAATTCTCATGGATCTTTATTCAGTAGAGACCATATGTTGGGTCTCAATCCAGGACTGAATAAATATAAAAAGTTTGAAATAATACAAAGCACTTTCATACAGCATAATGAAATGAAGCTAGAAATCAAGAATAGGCAGGAAAGAGGAAAACTCACAAATGTGTGGAAGCCAAAAACACATTCCTAAATAATCACTGCATCAAATAAGAAATAGTAAGAGAAATTAGTAGATATCTTAAGATGAATGAAAATGAGAGTGCTGAAGGAAATTTATAGCCCTAAATGCCTATATTAAAAAGAAGAAAGAGCTAAAAGACCTAAATGAACATCTGAACTAGAAAAAGAACAGCAAACACAACCCAAAGAAAGCAGAAGGAAAGAAATAATAGAGATTATAGCAGAAATAAATTAAACATAGAACAACAACAAAAAAATAGAGAAAATCAACAAAACCAAAAGCTCATTCTTTGAGAAGATCAATAAAATTGACAAAAACTTTGCTAGACAAAGAAAGAAAAAAAGAGAAAAGGTGCTAATGAATAAATTCAGAATTGAATGGGAGGAAGTTATCATTGAACCCACAGAAATAACAGGGATCATAAGAGGATGTTATGAGAAACTCTATGCTAACAAATTAGACAACCAAATTGAAACGGACAAATTCTTAAAACATTACAAAAACCTACACTGACACTGCAAAAAATACCAGAACTCAACAAACCAATACATTTAAACAGATTAAATCATCAACAAAAATCTCCCAACAAAGAAAAGTCCAGGACCAGATGATTTCACAGATAAAATCTACAAAGCATTCTGAGAAGAATTAAACCAATCCTATTTAAACACTTCCAATAAATTAGAGGAGGGGAAATTACCCAACATATTTTATGACGCCAACATCACCCTAATACAAAGCAAAAAAAGACACTACAAGAAAAGAAAATTACAGATCAATATCTCTGATGAACATAAATGGAAAAATTCTCAATGAAGTACTTGTAAAAAAAATCCGACTAAGAATTACACTCCACAATAAAGTGGGATTTATTCCTGGTATGCAAGGCTAGTTCAGCAAAAGAAAATCAATTAATGTGATATACCACAATAACAAATTAAAAGGAAAAAACACATTATAATCTTGATCGTTGCAGAAATGCATTAAACAAAAACCAGCATCCTTTCTTGATTAAAAAAAATACTTTTAAAGACAGGAATAGAAGAATAGTTCCTTAATATGATAAAGGATATGTAAATAAAATGCACAGCCAACATCGTACTCAATGGGGAAGAGTTGAAAGCTTTCCCTCCAAGATTAGGAAAGAGACAAGGATGCCCACAGTCTCCACCATTGTTTAACTTGTATTAGAAAATTCTAATTCCTGTAAAAACATATTTGAGCTGATAAACAGGTTCAGAAAAGTGGCAGGATACAATATCAACATGTAAAAATCTGTAATGTTTCTACACACTAGTATTGCAAAACCGAGGAGGAAATCAGGAAAAAATTCCAGTTATCGTAGAAACAAAAAGACTCAAAATACCTAGGAATCAATTTAACTAAAGATATAAATGACCTGTATCCAGAAAACTACAAAACATTGCTAATAAAAATCAAAGAAGACCTAAACAATTGGAAATAAATTTCATGTTCATAGATTGGAAGACTAAAAATTTTGAAGATGTCAATCCTACCAAAACTGATTTATAAACTCCATGCAAGACCAATCAAATTTCCAACAGCTTACTTTATAGAAATAGAAAAGGTAATTGCCAAGTTTCTTTGGAAGGGAATTGGGACCCAAAGATCCAAAGGCCTCCTAAAAAAGAAGGGCAAAGTAAGAGCTCTGTCACTGCCTGACCTTGAAACATATTGCAAAGTAACAGGATCAAAACAGCATGGCATTGGCATAAAGATGGACACATTGATCAATGGATTCAAACTGAGAGTTCAAAAATAGATTCTCACATATACTACCAACTGGTTTGACATTCCTACCAAGACCACCATACTGGGACAAAACAGAGTCTTCAACAATTGGTGCTGGGAGAACTGGATATCCATTACTAAAAGAATGAAAGACCACTATCCACTCCTTTTACAAGAATCAACTTAAAATGAATTAAAGACTTAAATATAAAATCCAGGACCATGAATCAGCTAGAAGAAAATGTAGGGAAACATCTTCAAGATCTGGAAGGTGTGGGACTCTTAAACCTAATACCCAAATATCAAGCAAAAAAAGAAAAAAAAGTAGATAAATGGGACCTCCTCCAATTAAACACTTTTACACCTCAAAAGACTTTGTCATTCTACAGTGTCTCACTATTTTTCATTTTGTTTTCAAAGAAGTTTTAGGTCACAGCAAAATCATTCACAGAATACAGAAGACTCTCATTATTCACAATTGATAAAAGATAGAAATAAACCTGGTGTCCATCAACTGATGAATAGATGAACAAATTGTGTAAATTCAGGGAGTTAATAACTAGAATATAGGACACCAGAAAATGGAATGAGGTTAGAGAATGGAAAACTGAGGTTTAATCTGTGAAGAATTGCTAACAATGTTGTTTGTAAATATTTGGAAATGAATACAAATGATGAAAGCACATCATAGTGTTTGTAACTAGGAGTGCTAATATATGTGTATGATGATGGTTGAAAGGGAAATGATGTGGTCATTTATAATACTACAAAGAACCCTAAAAAATGTAACATGTGACTGTATAGCATAGCAAAATCTTATGTGAAATATGAATATGGGTAATATTACATATACTATACTGTTTTTCTTTGAAACAGAGCAAATGTATGTTAATGTTACAGGATGTTAATATCAGGCAAAAATACAAATATGGACAGTAATGTTTAGTAATATATTAGTAATTAGTCTTTAAGAGTTAAAAAAAAAAGGAAATATACTAAGTGAAAGAAACTAGATAAAGGGTACTACATATTTTTGTCTCCATCTATACAAAATATAATACAAATAAATTGGAGAGAAGGAAATAGAATAGCAGCTATGCATAGCAGGGGAGGGATAGGAAGATTGAGAGGTGATTATTAAGGGTAGAGTTTTGTTTGGGGTATTGTTGTTTTGTTTTTTATGATTATTATTTTTATTATTGGAGAAATAAAAACAGCCTAATAATGATTGAAATGACGAATCCACATCTCCAAATTTATATCATGTATCATTGATGGTACACTTTGGATTGACTGTATATTTTATGAATCTGTATCAATAAATTTGATTAAAATATATCTAATAGAAGTAATATATATGCAAAAATATTATGAATATGCTGATTCATAGTAATGAATATATGATGAAGGGAAATATACTCCTGGATATTGAGAAATGTTCAAATAATGTTCTTAGAAAAACAATTCTTTGAAACAAATTTTCTGCTTTATAAATCAGAGAAGTGATTATAGAGAGAAGATCATTACATATTAATCATCCAGTCTGACTGATAGTTGCATTCATCCAGGTATATGTCCATTGAGATGACTATCCAGAATAATGCATTTTAGCCCTGGGAGTTTGAGTAGGTATACTCACATTGTTTTTATTTTATTGCTTTAGAGTTTGGGATTTATTTGCAAATCTTCGTAGAGCTTCCTATACTTATTTCTGGCTCCTTTTGGTCTCCATTCAATAATCCAGCTCTACCAAGCTTCATTTAGTTCTTTGTGTACCACAGGATATTTTTCAGTTTATGGTTACCACACATAAAATTTTTTCTCCCTCAAATTTTCTTGCTACACTTTACCATATTTATCGATCCAAAGCCTGTGCATTCCTGTGATTTGAATTAATAATTATTTCTCCTATAAACATTGCCAGATTCTCTGCTATCATAGCTCCCTGTCTATGCCAAGTTGCTTCACTTTAATTATTATATTTATAGCATCCATAACACTTACATTATTTTGTGTTACCAGTTTCCCATCTAAACCAAGCATTCAAAGAGATCTGCAATGTGTTCATTTTATTCATGCTGTATCACTTATTAAGAGCACCAAACAACAGGCTCCTTCCTTTGTATATCCCTAGAGGAGAAATGGGTATAAAATGGGGGAGGTCAAGGAGTGGAAAATACTGAGTTGAATTGGGGATAAGTGCCTCAATAATGGTCCCTCAATAATTAGGATTCTGAATGGAAGTACCTAGGCTGGGAATGAAGATATTCATATGAATATGGCTGGCCAGGGAGTCTTATTTCTTGAGGAAAACTTCTTCCAGAAAACTGCAATACACTGTGCAGCCATGTCTGCTATGGGGAGAGTAGCTTCCCTCCATGAGTCCTGGTAGTCAAAGCCTTGCAATTGCCTATGGTCAGGCCAGAAAGATCACACATAAAAATTATTCCTGGATCCAGAATCCCTTGTTTCTACAGGGCCCAAGTAAGAACCATAGATAATGCAATCATGGACTTGAATGTGCCAGACACAGAGGGGATTCAACTATAAGCAGTTAATCAGTCTGAGGTAGCAGCAGACCAAGCCTATGATTAAAGTCCATCCAAGAAGTACAATCAGTCCTATGTGGAAAAGTAAACACATTCATGAGTCCATATATTTCCACATCAGTAAAAGATGACACATATCCCATTAGGACATACTCTAAAGAGCCAGTAGGAATTCCAGCAAGCCTTATAATGGACAGTTCTACTTTGCCAGTTTCATTGATCCAGGCAGAACAAAAGTTGTTAATAGCACAGAATGCTTCTTGGCTGGCCAGTAGGAAATTGTGAGCTTTGAAGTTATATAGCACCACACAAGCCAAGACGTTGTGCCTTCAAAGCTGATCAAGTGTCTTTAATAATCTCAGCAAAACTCAATGACAGTTTGCTCTCAACCTTTTCTATTTGGATGCTCCCTGACAGTGATAACACCACAAAATCTATTAAGGATAGGGCAAGTGTAGGGAGAAGAAGGCCATCATTATCATGGCCAAAATAGTTCCAATAGTGGATCAAGAACCAAATATTCTAGTTATCACTGTTTTGAAAGAATTGAATTGATATTCAGAGAAGCATTTCATTCCTGAGCTATCAGAGTCCAGGGTGACATTGCATCAGGTTCAGATTAATGAGGTTAGGGTAATTCATACACTAGAAAACTCCATGGTTAGTTAAATGTCAATTTGTGTTTCTCGATGTCACAATGGTCATATGTTTTACCTTCAAGATTTTGGCAGTCGGTGACATATCTTATTGGTGGCAAGTACCTGGAATAAGCCTAAAAAACACCTTGGTGAGGAAGAAATCATACAGGCTAGTCCATGAAAGTGAGTGAAGAAAAGATGGATTATCCTCTCCCCTCTTCTATATTGTGGCTCACACACCTGAAGAATTTCATTTCCTTTTCATCACTGTGACTCCTTCCTATCAACTGCAATGGGCAAGAACAGTGCACTTATCCCTCTGCCAGGAAATAGACCTCAAATCTTTTGGCATGGATCCCATTGTGGTTCCAAAAAAATTCTATTTTATGTACTGATATCCATTATGTGGCAATTGGGAAAAATGACAAGACACCAGAAGGCAAAATTTGAGTAGGAGGAATCAAATTGACAGTCACTGTTTTCAAGATCTTTGTAGGCAAATATCTATGCTCTGTACCCAGAGTGAAAAATAGAGTAGGTTCCTTTCTTCCACTTCTTGCTGTTTGATAGCCATCATGATCTAACAGCTATTTTAGTCTTCAGGAATGGTTTAAAGGGAATGGAAGATATTTGCAAGATCCCACAGAGACTGAGATAGCAATAATTATAAAAGAAGCATATATAATCAAAGGGAGGGGTAGAAAGCTTGATCAAACATGTGGCACATGTTTACCTGTTTGGGAATTGCTGCATTTATACTCCAAACTTATCGCTTTATATTTGTGGCCCAAGCTGGGATTATCATGTCCCCTCCCATCAGACATTTAAGCTTGTTCTTTAAATGTCCATTAAAGAACTCAAACACCACTGTGGCTTAGGGAGTTCTTTATATGACTTTTAATTGGGTCCATTGATGTATAGCTTAGGCTGAAAACCCAGAAACATTTTCAGATGCAATGTGCTGAGGAAACCAAAACAGTAAACAAATGTAGTGTTGTAGGACTTATATAGTATGGCTCAAGTCTGTGTAATGTGAAGCCAAACTGAAAGACAATGTCAACTGAAGACAAGGTCCAGCAAAATGCACTGGATATGATGAGAAGCCAAACATACTCTATCGCAGGAGCTCCCTGGGGCATTGGTTAGTGGGAACTGTCCCTGGCCCATAATTTTAGTAGTTGTCACAACTTTTCCATGTGTGTCATTGTCTTCTGTTGACAGTGGCAATCTGTGAATATAGACAAAGTGTAGGATACTGTCTGAATTCCTATAGGACACCTTCTCATGGATCCAAGAGACACATTTCTTTGCCCCAGGGTGAATAATAATTCAGATTCCATATTACACTGACAAGCTTATTCTTCTATTTAGTTATGTCCCCCTTTGAGGGTGTAGAAACCTTTCTGGTGAGCATCCATATACATTAAAATCCTTTTATGAGTAGAGCCAATTTTGGTTCAGAAGTCTTGTTCCCAAGGAAGGAGTGACTGTTTTAAATGTCAGTCTGAGGTTAGCCAGCGACCTGGCTCGAATGTTCAAGCCACTAGCCACAGCCCATGATTCAGGTAAATATAAAGACTTTCAATGCAGCAATTCCTATCAGGTCTTAGGAGCAAAAGTGATTGGGAATGCACACAGACAAAAGAAATACACAAAAATAATACATTCAGTAGTGGGGGCTATTAAAATCCAAATCTAGAGAGCATTATATTTCCCCTTCACTCTGGGATTTCAGTCACCTGGGAACCAGTACCCAAAATCCCCAAGTAGTACAAATCTCCCCTATTTCCCCATGAAACTTGACCATGGCATAGGGCCTCCAAAATCCCCTGTGGACAAGGGGAATTCTCAGACTAAGCAAAATTCAAGGTCAAAGTTAGCAGGGTTCTCCACTTTATTTCCAGCTCATTGGGAAGCATAGAGCTAATTGTACTTGTGCTAGTCATAGAGGACATCATTGGGCAAATACTAGAAACATCCCTGTTGGACCTTTTTTGAGAAATGGAAAAGTCAATTATCAAATTTATTTGGAAGGGTAAGGCGTCCCGAATGGCTAAAAATGTCTTTAAAAAGAAGAATGAATTGGAGGTCTGTCTCTTCCTGACTTTAGAGCTTATTACTTAGTTACAGTGCTAAAAGCAGCATGGTACTGGCATAAAGACATACACATTGACCAATGGAACCAAATTGAGAACTCAGAAATTGACCCTCACATCTACAGTCAAGTGATTTTTGACAAGGCTGTCAAGCCATCCAAGCTGAGCCAGAAGAGTCTATTCAACAAATAGTGTTGGAACTGGATATCCACATCCAAAAGAAAGAAAAAGGACCCTTATCTCAGACCTTATACAAAAATTAACTCAAAATGGGTTAAGGACCTAAATATAAAATAACAACCATAAAACTCCTAGAAAAATATGTAGGAAAACATCTTCATGTCTTGTGGTAGGCAGTAGTTTTTTAAATCTTACAACAAAAGCACAAAAGAAAAAATAGATAAATGGGTCTCTTCAAAATTAAACACTTTTGCAGCTCAAAGGACTTTGTCAAAAGGGTGAAAAGGGAGCCCACTCATTGGGAGAAAATATTTGGAAATCACATATTCAGTTAGGGTTTAATATCCATTATATATAAAAAGATCCTACAATTCAACAATAAAAAGGCATAAGACCTGATTAAAAAATGAGCAAAAGACTTGAACAGACAATTTTCCAAAGAAGAAACACAAATGGCAAAAAAACACATGAAAAAAAATTCAAAATCATAGTGATTAGGGAAATGCAAATCAAAACCACAATGAGATAGCATTTCACATCTATTTGAATAGCCACTATTAAAAAGTCAGAAAACTAAAAGTGTTGGAGAGGATGTGGAGAGATAGGAACACTTATTCACTGTTGGTGGGAATGAAGAATGGTACACCTACTGTGAAGGACTGTTTGGCTATTCTAATTAAGTTGATTATAGACTTGCCATGAGACCTGGCCATACCACTACTAGGTACATACCCAGAAGAATGGAGAGCAGTGACATAAACAGATATCTGCACACCAATGTTCATAGCAGTTTTATTCACCATTGCCAAAAAATAGAAACAACCCAGGTGTCCAAAAACCAAAGAAATGATAAACAAATTGTGATGTATACAAATGATGGAGTTCTATGCAGCTGTAAGAAGAAATGAAGTTGTGAAGAAGCATATGACAACATAGCTGAACCTGGAGGACATAATGTTGAGAGAAGCAAGTCAGACACAAAAGGACAAATACTGTATGGTTGTGCTATTTTGAACTAAATATGTTGTGTAAACTCATGGAGTTAAAAATTAGAATATAGGACACTAGAAAATAGAACGAGGGTAAAGAATGAAAAGCTGAGGCTTAATCTGTTCAGAATTTGTAAAAAGGTTGTTTGTAAATCTTTGGAAATGAATAGAAATGTTGAAAGCACATCATAATGCTTGTAAATAGCAGAACTATTTTATGAGTAGGAGAGTGATTGAAGGGCAAAGACTGAGGACATGTTCAATTGCCCAATCTGCTTACTGTACCAATATGTCCAGCTGCCTGGTATTAAGATGGTCAATTATAACAAAGAGTCATCTAAAACTAACAATAAAACCTTTGTGCACCTTATGTCAGTGCTATCAAGAGGCAAAAGATAAAAGGCAATTATTCTCTGTTTCTTGGAACACTGGGCAGGGTTAGATAACAGACAATGCAAATGCGGGAAACTGTCTCACTTTAAAAGAGCCCTGAACAAAAATCTTATGCATTTTAATGACTGGGGAGGCAAGGTAAATGAAAAGACAGAGAGATGGGCTAAAAATAGAAAAGCACTCAGAGTGGGGAAGATAGACTCAGCCAAGTTTCTCCAATTAGGAGTTGTTGGCTGCGGCACCAGGGAACTATCTTAGCCATGGCCCCAGGTAAGGAATCCCCTTCATGGAGGCACATAGACTAAAACAGAAAAATGTGTATAAGCAAGACTGGATGAGGGGTTCCTGAGTGTATGAGTGGAACTCCCTTCAGAAAACTGTAATACACCGACTATCTAACATGCCTGATGTGGGGAGGGCAGCTTTCTCTCATGAGGCTGCCAGCAAAGCTTTATAATTCCCTATAGTCAGGACTGAATGATCACACATAAGGTTTTGGTCAAGACCCAGGTTCCTCTATTATTAACATATTTATAATATTTAATAATTTAGCTATTTCACCCAAATATTAACTATTATTTGTAAGTTCATCAGATAATTGTATAATTTGTCATATAATTAGCTGCATATAATTAGGAGTATTTACAAATTGAAACATTATGAGGATACTTTTGTTATCCCTTAATCTCTTTTCTTCATCTATGTTATATGACAAAGATGTTCTATATGAGGTTTATATTTCCACATATGTTGGGGTTTGCAATTAATTTTGTTTATTTAATAAGCTTTTAAAAATAATTTCTTCTTACAATTGACAGGGGTTTTTTTTGCTTACATCGATTCTTTTTATCCAATGTTGAATTTTATTGACAGCATTTCATAATGATATACTTAAAATTTCATTAATACATTCAGTTTTAAATCTAACTTAACCTTTTTCACCACAAATTCTACTTTATTATCTGCTGTTATATTATTTTAAATGTAATTGGATATATCAAATACTTGATTTGTGAAATCATGCACACAAAACTCATAGATCTCCCTTACTATCAAATTTTTGTTTATTTGCAAACATAAAAAGAATTAAGAGTCATTTTTGAAGAAGGAATATATCTAAGCTCTCTAAAGCAATTTCCTGTCATTCTTCCACAGTAATAACATCCTTTCAGCCCTGTTTAACATATGAGGTCTCTGGGTAATCAAAACACTGACATAGAAAGTGATATTTTGGATAAGAAGCATATTTCTGATTTTGTTATACTGCTGAGAAACTTGCATCACATTTTCAAGGGAGTCACATGCCATAAATTCTGAGAATCCTTTGTTGTTACTGAAAGCAAATCTTGAAAATATAGGTAATGCAAAGAAATTAACACTTTATTATTTTGCCACAGAAAATATTAGCAAATATTTTATAATATTTTGACAAATTATTTATACATAAATACATTAAGATTTATATATTGAAATTTTTTCCCATAATTTTTTTTATTTTTAAAGAAGCTTTAGAGTACATAAATGTTACATTAAAAATATGGGGAATTTTCATATACCCCACCCCTCCTCCCACACTTTCCCACATAAACATCTTTCATTAGTGTTGTACATTTGTTACAATTGATGAACACATATTGA
>JAQZBX010043080.1:0-21790 GCA_029593785.1 Cabassous unicinctus | reverse complement strand
GGAGACTTGGTTGCTGCCTTTAAACCATGAAATATATGTTATATAGAAGAAGGAGATGACTCATTTTGAGTGAGCTATGTTATGTTCATTTGTATTATGTTGTGTAAGTAGAAAAATTATTTCCTGGGACTCTGCCATGAGAAATTTATAAAAGATGAACACTGTCAATTGAAGATTAACTGCACAGAGTGGGGGAAGTGAGAAAAAACACCTCAGGTCCAGGGAACATCATTTAAACTAAGACATAGTAGAAAGCAGAAACAGAGCCCTTACTTCTTATAATGCCCCATAATAATGCAGCCAGTGTCAAAGTGAGTTTATGTCACACATAGGAGCAATGATTCCTTCCTCCACTGCCAAGAACTGAGTTTCCAAGAGAAGCAAAGGCTAGAGTCACAGTTTGGATGAGAAGGTCCTGAATATCATCCCCTAGTGTCTTTCTCCAATGCTGCCTTTCTTATTTCCATGCATTTACATATCACCCTTCTCAGAATAATTGGAAGCAACCACATACCTGTTGGAGACATCATCCAAACTGTGTTTACTTATGTGTTTTATCTCCTGGAGTTTCCAAAATGAAGATAATTTGTATTTAATTATTACTCAAGGAGGAAACCATGGGTAGAAAAATAAATCACTGAAATGAACCACAGAAGTTCTATTTTGCTGTGGGAAGAAAATATCATAGGAGGGAATGTTTTACTGGCAGTAAATACAGAAAAAAGAGAAAGTGTCAGATGTAGGAAAGTCCACAGATATGAATTGGGTTTATTTTCCAATTTCTGTTTCAGGGTGGGTGGACCTTTGTTTCCCATTGAAGCTAAATTTCTCCCAGTTCCACTAGATGGAAATTTAAAATTTTCATCACAGTACATTTCAGCTTTAGAGGTTCTAATAATTTTGTTATTGAAATATGTTTATGCCCTTTTACATAATTGCAATTTTCTTTTTAATTTTCCAAATCTTTAAAAATGTTTCATATTCTCCTTCTGAATAATTTCAAAATCTAAAATATTTAAAGACTTTTTCCCCTATCTGCTTTTCTTCTGAGTCTTAGTCATGGTAACTTGTTTTCTTACTGTTTATTTATTTTTAAATTTGTGTTCTGTTTATTTTGTTGGGATGATATTTGTTTGAATTCTTGGATGTCTTGGTTGAAAAGAGAGGATTTACATTTGATTTTATTTTGCTTTTAAGAAGCCAGCATTATTTAATGTTAAGTTTGCCACCGACAACTTTTATGACAACAAAGGTGCTGTGACTCCAAACTGCACACTGGCTCATCATCCAGAGAGCTTTCCCACCATGTAGCACCAGTGTCAGGGCAAGTGTTTATCTTGATACCCATATTTTATTAGTGTGTTTATACTTTTTTAGCCTTTACAATGCTGCTATAATTCTAAGAATTTCACTTTTATACAGGAATCTCTTAATGCAGCTCAAAGTACATCTCAGAACTCATAGAAGAGAGGAACCACATAAATGCATTAAGTATGGGAAAGCCTTCTGTAAGAAAGCAGAACTCACAATGCATCAGCAAACTGAAAGAGCAATGAAGCCCAATGGTTGTAGTGAGTGTCGGAAAGGTTCCTCCAGGAAGTCACAACTCATTGCCCATCAGGAAATTCATACAGGAGAGAAACCATATATATGCAGTCATTGTGGAAAAGGCTTCATTCAGAAGGGTAATTTCCTTATATATCAGTGAATTTATACTGGAGAGAAGCCCTATGGATGCAATGAATGTGGTAAGCCTTCAGTTATAAGTCACGCCTCATTGCACACCAGCGATTTCACATTGGAGATTCTCCCTATGTATGCAATGAATGTGGAAATGCCTGCTTTCAGAAGTCAAATCTGATTAGTCATCAAAGAACTCACACAGGAGAAAAGACCTATGAATGCAGTGAAAGTGGGAAAGGCTACTCCACAAAGTCAATACTCAGTAGACATCAGAGAATCCAAACAGGAGAGAAACCCTATGGATGCAGTGATTGTGGGAAAGCTTTTTCCCATAAGTCATGCCTCATTAAACACAAAGAAATTCATAGAAGGTAGAAATGTGTAGATTCAGTCAAAGGGGAAAATTCTCCCTCAGGGAATCACAGTACATTATGTGTCAGAGATCCCATAAAAGAGGAAAACTCTATTAAAACAGTGACTATGGGATTATGTTTCATTTTTTCCAGGAGGCACCAGGAACTATAATTTGGATCTCTCATGTGAGATGCAGGTGCTCAATCATGTAAGTCACATCCAATCCAAGGTATGAAATTAACATGCAAAACATGTTGTGTTTTATACACCTGCAAAGAACATTCTTAACTGCATTTTTAAAAATCCATATACCATAAAATCTAAAAAAGCAAAATGCCTAGGAATAATTTTACCTAAAGAGGTGAAGGACTTGCACACTGAAAACTAGAAAATACAGTTGCAAGAAATTAGAGAAGACGTAAGGAAATGATAAAACATACTGTGTTCATGGATAGGAAGATATCATATTATTAAGATATCAGTACTCATTTAATTGAGAAATGTATATATTTATTCATCTGTGTTTACTTTTTAGTTTTTAATTATTTATATTTTCAATTATTTAATGTACAAAGTAAAGTCCAAAAAATTATATCTACAGAAGTAAAAAAAGAATATGTCAGTACTACCCAAAGTGATCCAAAGCTTCATCATAATCCCTATGAAAGTCTCAGGAGAGTTTTTAAACAGAAATGGAAAAGGCAATCTTCATTCATATATAGTTATATTTCACCAGGAGTGAGTAAACCACCTTAAGGTGTTCTATTTATTTATTTCCATGTCTTTTGACCTGGTTATATTGAGAGATGTTTAAGAGCAAGCAAAATATATTACATCTTTCTTCATTCCCAGAATAGTATAGTGTTTACCATACAGTATGCTGAATAAATAATTGCTGACTAACTAAGAAAACAAAAGTTTGAATGAGTTGAACAGTATTGCTAAGTATGGGGGAGAAAACAAGCAGTGAGGCAAGAGGAAATCCTGTTTAGAGAGGACAGCCTCATAAATGAGAGCCAATGCCAGAGGAGACAGATCAGATACAGAAGATATTTTAGGGTATACAGAATCTCTCTCCAGAATCAGCAATAGAGAAATCATTCTGGGAATGATTAGCCACACCTAAAGAGAGATGACCTCCTTCTGGGAGGGAGGAGTCCACTGGGATAAGAGGTGAGCATGGAGCTCCAAAGCTGCCTCCCAATGGTCAATACTGGCAAAAGTTTGCATTGTGTTTTTCTTTCTTTCCTCCAGAAAACTAATTATCTCATGGAGAAGAAACACAAAAGAATCCTTTTTAATGATTCTCAATGTAATGAAATCCCTCAAGGTATAGAAACCTTAAATGCTTCCCCTAAACTACTTCAAGTCTATTTTACTTACCTCTGGTGATGAGGAAACACAATTGTCTTTTCTAGAGACCTCATGAGTGTGTCCATCTCCCTGCCCTTCTTGGGACCAGAGCTTCTAACTTTATCTCCCATTCAAGAAATAACCCGCATTGGTGAATTCAAACCCTTCTTTGGTACTTTCATGGTGAGTCACAGAATCTTTGCTGGTCCTGGGGGAATGTGTTATGGCTTAAGGGAACCCTTTTATTGCTGGTAAATTTAGAGGTGTAACAGGGCATGTATATAAAGAAAGCAAAATCATACAATGTCCTGCCTATTTAAAAAGCCTGACTGGAAGAAGATAGCGGATACCCTAAAATATATTTCTTCTCCAATCTGTCTCCTCTTGCCTTAGCTCTCACTCATGGGGCTTCCCTCTCTTAGCAACATTTTTCTTGATTCCCTGCTTCTTCATTCTCTACAATTGTTAGAGGTATCTGTTTATAAAAACTCATCCTATTATACATGTATATATATGAGAAGTTGTGAACTTACAAAACAATCATGCAAATTTTCATAATTCCCTTACAACACACCTTTAACAACACCTTATATTGTTTTGGAAGATTTTTACAGATTGTGTTAATAATAGGGAGTATGGAAAATATATATGAAATGTACTCTACAGACCATAATTAGTGATATTTATCTGTTGATGCTATCTCATCCATTTTTAAATTATTCATTCATCAAAGATATTTTCATCAAATACTTCATGGTAAGCACTAAATATTATTCCTGGAATAAAGAATTGATTAACAATTTGGTTATGATATTAAAGAAATTTCATGTCAATGCATTAGAAAATATAGAAATGAATACATGCCATATCCTGAGGTGACTCTGAAATCCTCCTGAAGATGATCCAAAAGTTTGGACTCAGCCTCTGGAGGTTAGAAAAGTCTTTACAAGGAAGCTAGTCATTTTACTGAGACTTGAAGGAGGAATTGGGGTTGTTATAGGAGGAGAAGGGGGTAGAAACACAGCAAAAAGGGATGTCAGGGACAGAAAGCTGGGATCAAAATAACCATAAGATGTGGTGAGGTATTAAAAATATTTATTACTCTCTGGTGAACAATGAGTGGCAGAACATGAAAAGTGGTACATGAGCCTGGCCAAGTTGGCAGCAGCTAGATAACAGAGAGACTTGTGTTTTGAACACAAGATGGATATTTATGTTTAAAGTTATTGGAGAGTCAGGGCAGGGTTTATAGAAGGTGATGTTCATGAAAAGTTTTGCCCTTAGGAAATCTCACTCTTGGTGAATGTGAATATTGATGTTGTCACTGTGTTTGGGAACCTGTTCATCATCCTCGCCTTCATCTCAGATTCCCACTTCCACAACCCCATGTACATCTTCCTCTCCAACCTGGCTTTGACAGATATCTATTTCATCTCCACCATTGTCCCAAAGATGCTGCTGAAAATCCCGAGAGAGAGTAAAACCATAACTTATAAAAACTGTCTCATCCAGATATTTTTTTTTCATGCTTTTTTTAGGATTGGACTTCTCCCTCTTGACAGTGATGGCCTATGACCAATTTGTGGCCATCTGCCACCCCCTGTGTTACATGGTCATCATGAATCCCCAGGTCTGTGGCCTCCTGCTCCTGGCCTCCTGATTATTGAGTGTTCTGGACTTCCTTTTACAAGGCATAATGGTTTTGCAATTTCCTTTTTGTACAGAGTTGGAAATCCTGCATTTTTTCTGTGAACTTAATCCAGTAGTCAGACGTGCCTAGTGCTCTATTTTGCAGCTGGACTTCTGGATGATATTCTACTAACTGGGATCCTTTTCTCTTACTCTAAGATTATATCTTCCATTTTGAGAATTTCAACAACTGGGGGCAAATATAAAACATTTTGTACTTGTGAGTCTCACCTGTCAGAAGTGACCTTGTTTTATGGTACAGGTCTTGGAGTATATCTTAGCTCTGGTGCTACCCAAAATTCAAGGGCAAATGCAATAGCCTCAGTGATGTACACAGTGGTCACTCCCATGCTGAACCCCTTTATCTATAGCTTTAGAAGCAAGGACATAAAGCAGGCCTTTAAAAAGCTTTCCAGGTGAGAAACCTTCTCTCTATAAAAAGATAGTTTGCTTCAAGTTTAGAAATTGTCTCATGATTAACTTTCTCTTGACTGCCATGGCCTATGACCACTTCTTGGCCATCTGTCACCCACTGCACTACATGATCTTCATGAACCCTCGGCTCTGTGGCCTCCTTCTGCTAGCATCCTGGTTGTTGAGTGTTCTGGCATCTCTTTTACATGCCTTATTGGTTTCACAGTTACATTTTCATACAGAGTTGGAAATCCCCCACTTTTTCTGTGACCTTAATCAGGTGATCTAACTTGCTTGTTCTGACACCTTCCTCAATAACCTAGTGATATATTTTGCAACTTGACTTCTGGGTGTTATTCCATTAACAGGAATCATTTTCTCTTATTATAAAATTTTGTCTTCCATTTTGAGATTTTCAACAGCTGGGAGCAGGTATAAATTATTTTCTACTTGTGAGTCTCACCTCTCAGTAGTGACCTTGTTTTATGGTACAGGTCTTGGAGTGCATCTTAGTTCTGCTTCTACACCAAATTCAAGGGCAATGCAGAAGCCTCAGTGATGCACACGGTGGTCACTCCCATGCTGAACCCCTTTATCTATAGTCTTAGAAACAAAGACATAAAGCAAGCCTTAAAAAATCTTCAGGTGAGAAATATTCTCTTTTTTTTTGCTAAGAGGTACCAGGAATTGTACAGGGATCAGGTGCTTAACCACTGTGCTACAACTGCTCCTACATAGTGGGATTAGAGGTTTTTTGAAGAGGGAGAAGGAAGAATAAGTAAAACATAAGGCACTTTTAAAGCATTGGAGTTGTTCTGCAGGAACTTGGAATACCTAATAAAGGACATTATACATTTTATGAAAACCAATAAAAATGCAAGGTGTAAAATAGATATCATAATGTAAATAATTGACCATGGTTAGTATCATTGATTCAATATTTATTCATCATTTTTAATTCATGTACCTTACACGTTTATGATGTTATTAATAGGAGAAATGTGAGAAGGGGAGGGGATGCGGTAAATGGGAAACCACTTTATTTTATATGTGACTTTTCTGGAACTTATATCTTTTTTAAAATAAAGTTGAAGAAATAATAAGACACTCCGATTTTATTTTATATTTTGACTTTATTTTTGAGGAAGTTTTGAATTGCAGAAAGGTTTCAACTGTGGCAGGTGAGGATCACAGAAGTGTGGTGTCAGTGTTGGAGGATGTATGTGGAGAAGTACACCTGGGGCATATTTCTACAGAATGGGAATGTGTTCATGTGGTCATGGGGTGTAGTCTCAGTGGGTAGAGACCCACACAATAACTGAAAGAATATTGAATTCCTATCCTGGGTAGTCTTGCTACATTCTCTAATAAAGTGGCAAGAAATTTTATAGCACATGGGTATTGCCTAGCAAAGGAGGACAATCCAACACACCAGGCCCTTGATATTGACACATGTACTTACAGACCTTTACCTTGTGAAATTTAAAGTTAGCCTAGTAATATATATTGCCTAAGTGTTACTTCCTGAAAGCCTCCTTGTTGTTTTTCAAATCTGGACTCTCTATGAGCCAATCTCAGTATATAAACTTAATATCTTCCCAGGCTTGGGACATGTCCCCCAAGGATAAGCCTCCTTGGGAATGAGGGGTCAACTAGTGATGCATATGGGGGAAATATTAAATACAAAGGAGATTTTATGTCCCTTTACCAATTCAGGCAACATTTTATGTCTAAGATATTTTCAGAGATTATGCTTATGCAGGTATCAGAAGGACCTCCTGACTGCCACTCTAAACAGTGCCTCAAGCAGGGTTTCCTGAAGCATGTAGAGACATCTGGACACAACTGGAAGCTCAGACAATGCCAGGAAATTGGCACACCATCAGTGGACCTTACCTTGGAACATATAATAACCTAGGTCCCCAATATATAAGTTAATTTCATTTATGTTTCTCCTATACCTGGTTGTTATTACCATTTTATTTAAACCTTTAATTAGCACTATATTCCAGTTAAATATGTATCCCAGAGACTTAAATCTTTGGTCTGTTCATATACCAGTAGAGCCCTGTTCTCAAGACAGATGCAGCCAACCATTTCTCTCCAGTTCATTGGAATGCACAGAACTAATGAAAGGATGAAGATGGACACACATCCCCCAAAACAGGGAGTAACTACACCTGCAGGAAAGGCAGTTCCATCCATCCACCCCATGTCATCTAATAACCCTTTCAGTAGGAAGCAGAATGGATATCACAATCCCCAGATCCTCAAGAATCAATAATGAACAACATAAGCAGGCATGCAACTAAGTACTAAAGTAAACATTATAATTCTAGTAATGGAAGAACTTGTAGCATTGATATAAAGACAGTGGTCACCAAAGGTTCTGAAGGGAGGTAGAGGGAAGAATAGGTGTAACAAGGGATATTTTTTGGGGACATTGGAATTGTTCTGAATGATATTTCAATGATGGATATAGACCACTATACATTTTGCCAAAACTATAAAAGTATGTGGTTCAAAGTGTAACCATATTGTTAAATATTGACCATGCATAGTAGCAATGCTTCAAAATATGTCCATCAATTGAAACAAATGTACCAAACTAATGAAAGATGTTATTGGGGAATATGTGGGAGGGGGAGAAGGATGGGGATGTGATTGTGTATATGGGAATTGTCTATATTTTCAAAGTCACATGTATATAATCTAAAGCCTCATTTTAAAAAAAAAACAATAAATACAAAAAATGGAAATGAAATAATGATAAATTTTAAAAACACTTACTAAACTGGCAAAAAAAAAGGACCAAGTTACACAAATTTGGAAATTTGCCAGTGATTAAGGGAATCCAAACTCTGACAGAGCTAAATATAGACACTTTTCTTACCATGTAGAATGATAATCTTCTATTTTCCTAATTTGCAGTATTCTTTCTTTTTAATTATCATTCATCAGAGGCCCATGTTTCTCAATTTTTTAGTTATACCCCATCAAAATTTTTGCTTAATGTTTAAAGAAATTTGATTCATGATGTCCTGGAAAATTTCTGATTTTTCATTATCCCATAATCTGAGAATTAATATTCCTCATATTGTGCTTAAAAAAATTTCCCCAGTGCAATTAAAAGAACCACATCACTCCACATTCTTTAAATTATGGTTCTCAACTAAATGTTTTTATCACATAAACCAGTCAGTTTGCCAAAATCTTACCTAGGCAATATTTTAGGGATAACTACAAACAATATATTGTGAGTCAGATTTGCCAATGCTCTAAAAACACTAGTGGCATATATTTATCCAATAGAAACAGTGCCATTACTGTCCTCCTCTTTAATAAGTTCATATATCCATTCCCAGGTTATTATCCTGGAAAATTTGTGTTTTTGCAATCAGTTCTTACACTAAACACTTTACTGTATAGCTTATTTTCTTTAAGCAGAAATCTCTTTTTGAAAAATAGCTTCTTTAAGAATGTTGAATAGAAATCTAGTAAACATGTACTCTTGACTTTGTGGAAGAAGCTAGAAGTAGGCCTTTCAAGTAATTGGAATTCAAAAACGCTGAAAATGCATTAAAAAAAACAGGTTATCCAAAGAAAGTTGATATTTCTATTTTCAGAAAGAACATTGTATATTCAAAAAGACTCCACTGAAATGGTTGTCTCCACCACACGGTGCATATTCTGCAATACAGGTTGTAGGAAGTTCTTTACATGAGTATTGTTTAAATACACATGGTACCTGTTATTTCACCATTTTCTGGTGGTCAGGAATACAAGAAAAAAAGCGATAGAAATGGCTTCTAAGAGCTAGATGCCCCTACCACCTCACACCATACCATGTAGTTTTCATGGTGGTTGCCAAAATTACTTATGCTTTGAATGTAATTTAGGAAATTGAGTAATTTTATCACTTTCAAAATTCTCTAAGATATTCCACTGTTTCCTAATATACTCAGATAGTTCAGAGTTTTTTAATTTTATTTTTTATATATTTTTAAAGAAGCTGTAGATTATATAAATGTTACAAAAAAATATAGGGGATACCCATATACCCCATCCCCTTCCCCTAACACATTACCAAATTATCAAAATCTTTCATTAGTGTGGTACATTTGTTACAATTGATGAACACATATTGAAGCATCGTAATAACCAAGGACTATAATTGACATTATAGTTTACATTTTGACCTATGCTAATTTATAGCTTTTCAGTAAATCTGAAGTGGCCTGTATCCTTCATTCCAATGTGCTGCAGAACAATTCCAATATCCCTCAAATGCCCTTATTTTGCACCTGTTCTTCCCTCTCCCTGCTCTGAGAACCTATGGTGGCCATTGCCTTTATATCAATTCTTCCATTGATAGAATTATAATGTCTACTTTACTCCACAGTTTCTTTCCCCTCTTACGTTTTTTCATTCATCAGTCCTGAGGATTTTGGGATGGTGATGCCCACCCTGCCTCTGATTGAGATGGGGCTTAGTTCCCGTGGAGCAGATGGATGGAACTGCCTTACTTGCAGTTGTAAGCACTCTCCACTTTGTGGGATGGGCGAGTCCATCATCATCCTTTCATTAATTATCCTTTGTGAGTCCAATGAACTGAAGAGATTCAGGGCTCAACTGGCATATGAACAGAGCAAAGATTTAAATCTTTTGGACATATATTTAACAAGTATAGTGCTAATTACAGGATCAAATAAAAGGGGAAGCAGAAGCATGTTTAGGGAGTTTATAAATGACTCTAACTCTGTTACATTGGGTAGTATATATACCAAAGTAGGGCCATTGACAGGGTGCTAAATTCCTGAGATTGTCTGTCCTGCCTATAGTATCTAGATGTCTCTAGAGCCCCACTGTTTGGGGCACTGTTCACTGTGGCAGTCAATGAGATCCTGCTGAGACATGCATAAGCATAACCTCTGGAACAACCTCCTTTGAAGTCTTTTTGAAATCTCTTAGCCATAAAATACTCATTTGTATTTAACATTTCCTCCTTTTGGTCAAGGTCTTTCTCCAGATTCAGCATGAGTTGGTAGTTGGTAATAATCCCTCATTGCCAGGGAGGCTCCTCCCTGGGAGTCATGTCCCATGTTAGGGGGAATATTGTGTGTTTATATGATGAAATTGGCTTAGAGAAAGGTTATATTTGAGCAGCAAGGAAACTTTCAGGAAATGACATTTATTTTATTTTTTATTTTTGTATTTTATTTCCTATTTTAATTATTAATATTTTTTATTCTTATTTGTTTATTTTTTGGCTTTGTTTTTGGGGAGGTTTTGGATCACAGAAGGGTCACAACTGTGGCAGGGGAGGATCACTGCTGTGGGGTGTCAGTGAGGGGAATGTGTGCAGAGCTGTGCACTTGGGGCATGGCACTATGGCATATGAAAATAGTCTAATGGTCATGGGGCATTGTCTTGGTGGATGGAGATCCACACAATAACTAGAAGAATATTGAATTCACATTCTGGGAAGTCCTGTTTCATTCTCTAATAAAGCAGCAAGAATCCCCTGAGTACACAGGCAGTGTCTAGTGAAGGACAGACCATTATGCCAAACCTATGATATTAATGGATATACTTATGAACCTTTACCAGTGAAATTGAAACTTGGCCTAGTATTATATTTTGCCTAAGAGTTACATAGGTACTTAGTAAAAGATGTTTGCAGAGCATGTCACATTTGATGGACAAAGATCATTAAAATTCTGCTAAATACTCTTAAAGGTTTACTTAATTTATTATTATTTTGCCTCCTTTTTTTTCTAAGAAAAGCATTCCTGGATTTTATTAGTAGGAGATTGCCCATCTCCAGAACTCTTAAAATATGTGGTAACTATACTGATTTGCTCGGAACTGAAGGGATAAATTTGTTCTTATGGAAATTTAATTTTTTTTTCTCTAAGAATCTGTAAATGGCTGCAAAACATCATCAAACTATCTCCTGCTGGTGAATTTCAAGTCAGTTTGGGTGTAATTTAAAGCAAAACTTAAAGAATATAATTAAATTATAGACTTCAGCTACAAAACCTATTGGAATTGTGAGTAAGACAAATATCTTACAGAGGAAAATAATATATATTTTTCTAGAGAAATTCAAAACCTGATTGCTGCCGCCAAATGATTAAAGGGATATTAAATATTAGGAGGAAAAGACTTATTTTGAGTGAGTTCTGTTCTGTTTTATTATATTATATTTGGTAAATTCAAATAATTATTTACTGGGACACTTCCATACAAAATTTTAGAACAGATGAACACTTTCAAAGGAAGATTAATTTTCCAAAGTGGAGGATATCAGAGTAAACATGCTCAGGTCAAGGGAAAAGCATTTCAACTAAGACCACAGAAAGCAGTAACAGAGCCCTTACCTCTTATATTGCACCATAATAATGTAGCCAGTGTCAAAGTGAGTATATATCAAACATATTAGCAATGACTCCACCACCCACAGCTAAGAGCTGAGTTTCCAAGAGAAGTAAATGATAGAGAACCAGTATTGGGTGAGGAGTTCTGCGATTTCATCTCCTGGTGTCTTCCACCAATGCCAATATTCCCTTTTCCATTCATTTCCAGATCATTCTTTTCAGAAGAACTAGAAACACCCATGTAGTTCTGAGATACATCATCCAAACTGTTAAATACAGTTTAACACTATTTGATATTTGGTATTTATCTATTATTGAAGGATGAAACAGCCAGCAGAACAAAAATAAATCATTTGTATTGAAATAAAGTCTGAGAGACTATCTGTTGTATTATGGGAAAGAAATATCATGGGAGGGAATGCTTTACTGGCAGTAACTGCAGGGAAAAAGAAAAAGAGTCAGATGTAGGGAAAGTCAACAAATAAAAAATGGCCTCATCTACTTATTTCTATTTATGGCTTAGGATTTGAATTCTATTGCTTCCAATGTCCTTTCAGTACTTTTACTTGGAAATTTTTACCTTACTTCATTGGATTTTTGAACTCTAGAGATTCTATTTGATTTGTTTTTAGAAAATGTGCCATTGTATGTATTTTCATGATTCTTTTTAATTTTCTGAAACTTACTAAAAGTTTATTCATGATCTGTGTCAGAATAATTTCCTCATCTGAAACTGTTAAATCCTTTTTTACACTGTCTGCTTTTCTTTTGATTTTCAGTCATGGTAACTTATTTTCTTAGTGTCAATGGAGATTTTTTAAAATTGTATTATTCTTAATTTGTTGGGGCAATATTTGTGAGAATTCTTGTAGTACTTGGTGTAGGAAAGAGGATTTATACTTGACTGTATTTTGCCATTATCAAGTATGGATCTATTAATGCTATGTTGCCCACCTAGAGTTTTAAGACTACATAGGTGCTTCTTGACTCATCATTCAGAGGGCTTTCCCCACCATGTAGCATCTGGGTCAGGGCAAGTGTGTATTTTGATACCCATTTTTGATTACTATGTTTATAAGGCTTTACTTTTAGAATGCAACTATAACACTAATTCTAAGTTAATTAAAAGTTGTTTAATTCTATAATTACTAGAGGTTGCACTTAGCAGAGTTTTGGGCTTCATTTTTAATCAAACCTACCTAACATTATATCACAAGCTCTTCAGTCTGCCAAATTAACTTCTCTACCCAATAAAGTGACTAATATCATTTTGTGGTTAAATTAATTTCTTATGTCTGGCTAGTTCAGGGATGAACTTAAAAGAGGATTTAAAAACTGTTTTTCCAGCATTTTCTTTATCAGAAGAATGTGGTATCTCTTCCATAATTTAAGTTGTCATGTGTACTCAACTTGTCACCACATAGTTGATAGATCTTCCCAAGGTATATTGCCATGTTGGCTGTTAGGTTTCATTTTCTGCTGTTGACAGATAGGGTCCTCAGTAGTTACTAAAACCATATGTGCTTCAATTTGTGTAAGCCTGTATTCCTCAGTCCATACATAAAATCCATCTCTCCCACTAAAGCCACTCTGGCCATGATTCCATTATACAAGGATAGAGATAACTAAGGAAATGACTGGCTGCCATCCATGGAATGGTTCAACTTGCCCTATGATTACCTCTACCTTATTCTGCTGAAATTTCTCTTTGGAGAGTATTTGCATGATACACAAATATCTTCATGTTTTGTGCCCATTCACCTCCAGTCCTTACATGTCGCTGACCAGCTGCCAAATAATTAATACTATGCATGAATTAGCATAAATAAATACTTCTCTCCATCTCTCAAATGTCTACCTATCCATAGGGGATTCCCCTTTCTACTATTCTTTAGGGTACTACTTGGTGGGGATGTAATTCTGCATTGCCCTTTTTTAATATTACCAGAATATCATGCAGTGCTATCTACCAATCAAATGATATTTTTCTTTCCTAGTCAGCTGGTCATAGAGTTCTTCCCATCAAGCCATTAGTGTAGGTGAGAGGTGTCGGAGCCATGGAATCTGAAATTTATGCTCATCCAACTCATTTGTGCTTCAGTACCCATTAAACCTGATGTTGTGTTCACTGTTTCCACTTGGAGTGGTTTTGTGCATGCTTAAATTTGTGGCTTTGTGGGTTGATGATGGGAAGTTCAGGTTGCATGTTATATTTATGGTACAAAATTTAGCATTTATTCCCTACTACGGTCCAGTAGCAATACAAAAGTTACTTCTGAAATGAAGACTAGCTCTCTTCAAATGTGATATAGCATTGCTCTAACATCCTCAAGATCTTTTTGTTCAGCTATATGGCTTACCAAAGCTCCAAACAGCATCCCTATATGCAACACATTCTTCACCCATTATTCCATATGATATATAGAACAGTATGTGTAAATGAGGTATAATTTGCCCTCAGAATACAAGGAAACCCACAAGGAATTTTGCTCATCATAGAGTTAATAGAAGTCAAATCCAGCAACTTGTCCTTCAGATTGAAAGGGATATCTCAGCATGCTCCACAGACTGGCCTGCTAGGAATTTCAGAAAGCTAGTAAGCCCCTGAATTTCTGTGGAATATGTTTACAACACTCTGAATCACATATGTTATATGAAAATATTCACATACGTTCTATTTCCTGCATAACAGATGGCTTCTGTTGGCATCTCATAAGAGATATAGAACTAAATTTGCATTTTGGTAGTTGTAAGCCAAGTGCATTGAAAATGCTGATAATTCTATGAATTTTTATACATGTCTGAGTAAACTAGTAATATGAAGATATTTGTATCCTATGTAAATGTTCATCAAGGAATAGCTTCAGAAGAGGAAGATCATAGTAATTAATTGAGAAATTGAACCATCTGTGTATGGCAGTCAACTATTTTTTGCCATGTCCTTGCACAATGCATTCATGATCAGAGTAACCTCACTGGCATGGATAAAATTCATGCCTGGACTGAGAAACATGAATATGCAGTCACCAAGGCAGATATGGTTGTTGTCACTGCTAACTTCCCAAATTGCAAAAAGCAGAGTCCAACACTGAGTATTCAGTTAGAAAACCTGATGAAGTTGTAGAACTGTCTTTCTGAAAGTTGCACCACAGTGTTCTGACAAATAAAATGCAGGACAAACAATTAAAAAAAAAATCCATTAAATATATCCTTTACTTGGCCTTAAATAAGAAAATAATTGGGGCCAAAAATAAGATACAAAAGTGTACCATGTTGAATAGTGTTGCTCAAATGCAAATGCAGTGTTTTTCCTCCTTAAAAGCTGTATTTTGAAATGACATTGCAAATATTACTTGTGTTTTGTAAAACAGCAAAGAACATTCCTAACTTGAAATTTATAAAAAATTCATTCACCATAGTATCTAAAGCAATAAAAAAACTAGCGATTTAATTAAAGTGTTGAGGGACTTTTACATCAAAAACTACAAAACACTTTCATAAGAAATTAGAGAAGACTTAATTAAATTGTAAGACATCCTGTGTTCATGGACTGGAAGTATTAATATTTTTAAGATGTATAAGTTTACCTTTAGTAATCTGTATCTTCAAGGTAATCTCTAAGTCCCTGGTACCCTTTAAGAAGAAATAGAAAAGCTAATCCTTATTTCTATGAAAACGCACTTCACCAGGACTACAGTACGACCTTAAGTTGTTCTATTTACTTATTTTCATGTCTCTTGGCCTGTTTAGACCATAAACAGTTCGAGAGGAAGCACAATATCTTACTTTTTCCTTCATTCCCAGAACATATTTTATTGCTAGCCATACAGTGCTTTGAATAAACATTACACCAGATGAGACAGATTGGAGACAAAAAATAATTTAGTGTACCCAGAATCCCTTTCTAGAATAAGCAACAGGGAAATCATTATGAGGTGATCTACTTCTGGGAGGAAGGAGACTACTGGGATAAGAGATAAACATGGAGCTCCAAACCTGTCTCCCAAGGCTCAAAATTGGCACAAGTTTGCATTGTGCTTTACTTCCTTATCTCCAAAGAACTAAATATCTCAAGGAGTAGATAGGCAAAAGAATACTTAATTAATAAGACTGATGGTAATGAAATTCCTAAAGGCATGGAAACTTATATGTTATCCCTACAACCTCTGAAGCCTACTTTTCTAATCTCTAGTGAATAGAAAACACATTTATGTCTTCTAGAAACCTGTTGAGTGGATACATCTCCCTGCCCTTCCTGAGAGCAGAGTTTCCAACTTTATCCATCATTCAAGGAACAATTTTCACTGGTGGACTCAGACCCTTCTTTAATAATTTCTGGGTGAGTCATAGAATCTGCACAGGTGTTTGGGGAATGTATTATGGTTCCTGGGACCACTTTTATTGCTAGCAACTTTAGGGTTCAAGAGGATATACACTTAATAAAGCTTAATAATAAAATGCCCTGCCTACATAAAAAGCCTGATTTTGGAGGGAGATAATGGATACACTAAAATGTCTCCACTCTCCAATTTGTCTCCTTTGGCATTACCCTCAATCAAGGGGTTTCCCTATCTCGGCAGACATTTTCTTTGTTTCACTGCATCTTCTTATTCTAAAATTGTTGGATGTGTCTGTTTAAACATTCACTTAATTTTTTATTTTAAACATTCAATGAGCATTTAGTCATCAAATACTTCATGGTAAGAACTAAATATTCTGGAAATAAATAATGAGTAGAACATTTTTTTCTTATTTTAAGGAGATTACATCTAAATGTTAAGAGACATAGAAATGAGCCATTCTGAGGTGGTTCTGAAATTTGCTGAAGTGGATCCATAATTTTGTACATATCTTGTGGTGGTTAGTGAAATCTTTAAAAGGGAGCTGATAATTGTACTGATGTTTGACCAAGGAATTGGAGCAATTTCAGTATGCAAAGTGGTTAGAAGCAAACCAAGAAGAGATGGCAGGGACAGAAATGTGGGTTCAATATAATCATAAGGTTTGGTGAGGTTTTAAAAATATTTCTTAATATCTGATGAACAGTGAAAGGCAGGGCATCAAAAGTGGAACACGAGGCTGGCTATTTTGGCAGAAGCCAGATAACAGAGAGCCTTGTGTGTTTTCCACACAATAAGTGTTTAGGTTTGAAGTTATTGGAGAGTCAGGGCAGGGTATATAGATGGTTATATTCATGAAACGTCTTGCCATATCAACAGCTCTATCTGGGTCAAGTGATTCTAGCTATTGTGAAAACTTTGGAGAGATGAGGAGGGCAGAAAATAGTACAATGGACATGGGGAAGGGTGTTTAGGAAGTGAATATGTGTGCTGTTAAATCAATGTATAAAATATTCACTATTAATACTAAACACAATGCTGGAAATTTTATATTCATTATTTTATTTAATTATTTCAATTACTTTGTGAAATTTGGTCCATTATTCTGATTTAATGGAGGAAGAATGCGAGTCTTACAACAATGTAGTACTCTTTTCCAAGGCATGTAATGAATTCTGGATTTAATTTTCAAATTTGATTTTCCAAGACTTTTACATTTCACTAATAATTTTACTTCTTAATAAATATATTATTTAGAACAGTGTAATATTTACAGAAAAAATTCAAGGATAGTTTCCAAGAACCTCTCACCCCCTTGCCTTATTCTTACCTTCTCTCATCCAAAATACCACATTATATGTATTTGTCAGAAATTCTTAGACACTTTGTGACTGTGACATTTTTTTAGACACTTCCTGTTTTTAATATCTTGGATAGTTTTGAGGAGTGCGGGTCAGGTATTTTTTAAACTGTCCCTCAGGTGAATTTTTCTGATGTTCTTCTCATGGTTAGTCTGGATTTATGGTTTTTTGGAGGAAGACACTAGAGATACTTGGTTTATGGATTTTGGAGGATTACGCCAGAGATAAGTGCCATTTTCATCTCATCATATGCAGAGTATATCCCATCAATGTGAATTATCGCTGTTGATGTTGACCTTGCCCAACAGTGTTTTTAGGTTCTCCCAGAATAAAGATCCTCATTTCTCTGACTTTCTGTATATCACCTTTGGGAAGACGTCAGTAATGTGGAGCTTAATTTGGGAGTGAGATTTATGCTCCACCTCCTTGAGGGTGCAATAGCATCATAAATTATTGGAAATTTTCTTCATGGGAACTTTTATCATTGATGTGGAGACAGTGGCCACTGGAAGTTCTGAGGTGAAGGAGAGGGAAAAACAGGTATAATATGGGGCCATTTTTGGGACATTGGAATTATCTTGAATAATATTGCAATGATGGATACAGACCATTACATATTTTGTCATAACTTACAAAAATATGCAGGACAGAGTGTAAACTATAATGTTAACTATTATCCATGTGCAGTGGTAATGCTCCAACGTGTGTTCACCAATTGTAACAAAGGTACTACACTAATGAAGGATGTTGATAATGTGGGAAAGTGGTAGTCAGGATCCAGAGTGGGGCATATGAGAATCCCTTATATTTTTATGTAACATTTATGTTATTTAAAGTATTGTTAAAAAATTAAAAAGTATATATGTAGGTGTTGGAGAAATGAACATGTATTGCAGTCTCTGCCAGATGAAAGCAATTGCTTATGTGCTATATGAATTTGGTGAAAAAATAATTTGTCATATCAAAGTGTTTACACTTGTTGCCAGGGCTTGTGTTAATTGGCCCCAGAAAGAGATAACATTCTGAACTGGATATAACATCTATGTAAGCTTGCAATAAGCCACATTCCATCTCCCATATGTGCCTTTCTCCTGCACATTTAAATAAGTTAGGTGAGGGAGCAGATATGGCTCAAGAAGCTGAGCACCCACCTTCCACATAGGAGGTTCCAGGTTCAGTTCCTGCTGCTTCCTGAAAAAATAAAAACAGACAACAAGCAAAACAAAAAAGCCAATTCAGGGAACAATATATGGCTCAGTAGTTGAACATTGGTTTCCCTTATATGAGGTCCTGGTTTCAATCCCCCACCCTCAGAACCTCAAATAAATAAGTTAGGTGAGGTTGTAATAGGCATTACAATCCATGATTATGCAAAAATTGATAGCATCACTAATCTCTGATTTTTCTTGAGATGCAATGTTTCTATTTAACAATTATTTTGATAAGTAGAAAATTTTCAAGAAATTTCCCCTAGCATTTCCTAGAATAATAGTCTTCATTTACAGATCATAAAAAACCATGTGAAAAGAAGTCAAAGAAGTCGTAAACAATTGGAAGAATACTCTGTGTACATGGAATGGAAGATAAATATCATGAGCATGGCAATTCTACCCAAACTTTTTTTATAGTTTCAACACAATCCCAATTAGAATTTCAGCAGCCTACTTTACAGAAAGAGAAAAGCCAATTACCAAATTTAATTTGAAGGAACAGAGGCTCCAAATAGCCATGACCATTCAAAAGAAGAAGAAAAATGTTGAAGGACCCCATGTGTCCTGATGTTGAAGTGTAATACAAAGTTACAGTGGCAAAAGAGCATGATATTGGCATCAAGGTAGGCACACTGATCAAAGAAATTGAACTAAGTGCTCAGAAATCACTCCTGAGCTCATTGTTTAACTGATTTTTAATAATCCTACCAAGTCCTCATAACTGGGACAGAGCAGATTCTCCAACAAATGGTCTTGGAAGAACTGGATATCCTTATCCAAAAGAATGAAAAATGATCCTTACCTCACTCCCTATACAAGAATCAACTCAAAGTGGATCAAAGATCTAAAAAGAAAAGTCAGAAAATTTCCTAGAAGATAATGTAGGGGAATATCTTCAAGTTCTTCTGGTAGTTGTGGTTCTCTTAAACCCTAGTAGAATTGTTGCTATTAAAAACAGAAATCAACAAGTGTTGGAGAGTATATGGAGAGATAAGAATGTTTATTCACTATTGATAGAAATATTGTATGGTACAGCTACTGTGGAATTCTGTTTGGTGGTTTATAATTCTTTAGCAATTCCTCAGAGAGAGATCTGGGATGTGACCTAGCAATACCATTTCTAGGTTATAAAAAGAAAAATTGAGAACAGCAACACAGACATCTGCACTCTGATTTTCATAGCACCATTATTCACAATTAACAAAAGATTGAAACCACCTATTAACATGTTGTGGTATATACACATGATGGAATATAAAAATAATTGAAATCTTATACAGTCCTATGCCACAGTTTTTAACTTTCTTTCTAGCAATACACATGACCTTAGACTTTCTCTTTCAACCACTCTCATAACCATAAAATAGCACTGTTCATTACAAATACCAGGATATGCTTTACCAGCTCTATTCATTTCCAAAGATTTACAAACAAACTTTTTAACAATTCTGCACAGAATAACCAAGAAAGGCATCATGTGGAACATGAATTTGGGTGAAATTGCATATATAGGACTACTTTTCCAAAATATAAATACAGATGTCCAAGAGGAGAGGAAAAAAAAATCACAGATATATATGCCATGGGAGGCATAGAGAGTATCAGAGGTGATGAGTTTTGTTTGTTTGTTTTTCTTTATTATTATTATTGGAATAATGAAAATTCTCTGGGAGCGACTTGGGTGATAAATGCACAAACATGATTCTACCAAATACCATTTATTTTACTCTTTGGATGTATTTGTACTTTATTAATATGTATCAATAAAATAAAAAAATTAAAACTAGAAAAAATAAAGTCTACGAATGAAAGATTCATACAAAATCTTTTTTAAAAAGTGAAAATTTGAAAATACCTTAAATTAACACAAAATAAATGATGACATTTGATATTTATAAAAAAGAAATGAAGTTGTGTAGTATATGAAAACATGGATGAACCTGGAGGACATTTTACTGGGTGAAGCAAGTCAGACACAAAAGGACAAATATTTTATGATTTTAGCATTCTGAACTGAATATAATGAGGAAATTAATGGTGTTAATAGCTAGAATATGTCACCAGAAAATAGAATAAGGCTAGAGAATGGAAAGGTGAGGTTTAATTTCTGCAGAAATGGTAAAAATGGGTATTTGTATATGTTTGGAAATGCATAGAAAAGGTGAAAGCACACCAAAAGTGTTTGTAATTAGCAGCTATAATATATAGATATTATAGTAATTGAAGGGAAAGTCTAAAGTCTTGTATGTCATTTGAAGGAAAAATAAAAAATAAAACATTCGTATAGCAAACCCTCTTGTGAGAAATGGGTATTGTTAATAGTGCATATATAAGACTGTTTTCTATGAAACCCAACTAATAAATGTTAATGTTAAAGATGTTAATATCAGGGTGATTTGGGGCAAAAATACAACCAAAACAAACAATGGACAGTAGTGTATAGCAATATATTAATAACCTTCCATTAATGACTAAAAAAGGATATATGCTAAGTGAAAGAAACTAGACAAAATATATTACCTATTATAAGACTCTACCATCCAAAATGTAAATTCAAATAATTTCTAGAGACTGAAATAGATTAGCAGTTACGTATGGCAGGGGATGGATAGAGAGAGTGAGAGGTGACTACTAAGGGGTAGAGTTTTTGTCTTCCTTTGTGCTTTTTGGTTGTTGTTTATTTTCTTTTTGGAGTAATGAAAATTCTCTTATATTGATTGAAGTGATGAAAACACAACTCTATAATTATACCAAAGGCCATTGTACACTTTAGATGGATTATATGGCTTATGGATACATTTCAGTAAAATTGATTAAGAAAACAATGTGTGTATTTTGTCTGCTGCCAACTATAAGTTTTTCAAGTCTTAATTCTGGATATTAGGAAAGGATATCAGAGTTTCATAGACCCCTACTATCTTCTCTGTGAGCAGGAAAAAGGCAAATGCTTCTTTCATCACAACTTTAGTGCCACCACTTTGACTGGAAAATGAGAGTGACATTTT
>JAQZBX010043079.1:0-21795 GCA_029593785.1 Cabassous unicinctus | reverse complement strand
GTGGCAAAAACTTTTGAAAGGATTTAAAATAAAAATTCTGTGTTTCTTTGCCTCCAGTTTCAGGGGAAAAAGAAAAAGAACATTTTCTGATGCTTTTTTTCTTATGCCCACGTAAGAAATTTTGTGTCTTTTTTAATTGTTTAAAGAATGATAATTGGGAGGCTATTACTAGCTTGATAACTGGGGCCCTTCAAGATTGTACCGAGTTTAAGTTCTCAGATGGGAGAGAAAAAAAGACTATATTAGGTTTATTGATATTTGTTGTTAGGTTAATATTAATGTACATGGTCTTATTCATTTGCGTGCCATTCAACAGTTGTAGATGAATTGTCCTTAATATTTCCCTTTGATACCCAAAGTGACAGAATGTTTTCTTGTATTCAGATATTTGCATTTCATGTGGAAATACCAATATTTTCCGACGATGTTTAGATTTCAGTCTTACTCTTCAGATTTAGTGCTTCATTTCAAAGATCTTTATCGTTGACTCACTTTCCTATGCACTGCCTCTCGAAGCTAGGTCTCCTAATGCTCCAGGCAGACTAGAAGGACTAGTCAGCCACTGTGCTAAACACTATCTCATTTAAACTCCATCAGGTCCTATTCAGACAACCATTTCATAAGTGAAAACCCTAAAGCTAATAAATAAACCAAAGGTTATACATCAGTGAGTGCCGGCACCTGAATTCAAGCCTGCCTCTGGCTCCAGCAGCCATTCCCAGCCCTCTTCTCACCCTTCCCACCAGAACGTCTGAAAGAGTGAGATGCTTGTTTTCTTGGCCCTCCTCTCAAGCTTGCAACTGTGATTCAGTGTCTGGAAGACTTCTGGAGAGTTTTTTTCTTCCTCAAAATGGGAGAAATATGTCTTTTGCCACCTTGGCCAGCCTATGGGCACAGTTGGTGTAGACAGGAGAAAAAGAAAATATTTTAAATCTGAGAGGATTTTCAGCTGGACGTGAGCCAAGTTGCTGCCCTTAGGAAAGAGACCTAGATAAATGAAAAACTTTAATAAAATATGGCTTGTAATCAACCCCATGAAAGATTCAGTGTGTACATGTGAGTGGGAATGACTAGTATTCATACAAAAATGCCACTCATTGGCCCCTACGGCCAGATTTCCCCCATCCTGGCTCGTTGCTGATGTTCCTCTCTAAAACAGAGGCTTGGCTTTCTCCAGCCTGGTGAAAGTAAGACTTCATCTCTCTCCTTCAGGTCCTCACTGCACTCAGCCTCTTCATCCTAAATGCCGCATTTCCCTGTAGGTCAGTCCTTTTCAGCCCTTCATTGTTGTTCATTCAAAACATTGCTAAGGCTTGTCCTCTTCTCCTCCCCAAGTGACATCTCCACCTCTGGATCTCCATCAGGGACAGCCCTGCCGAGTCCTTGTTCCAGATCTTAATCACCTCCCATCTGGAGCGTGCAAATTTCTCCCCGCAGTCCTCTGCTGCCACTGCCTTTCAAGCCCACTGTCATTCTTCCTATAGCGCAGAGCATTTATTTTCACCTTGAACCCTGTAATTGTGCATTAGCACTAAGGATTATGTTTGCAGGTACACATATTGCAGGGCAAATGCTTTTGCTCTTGATGGTTACAAACACATTGTATAATTAAAATGCCATTGTAAACTGAAAATCATTATCTGAATTAATTTTTTGATTAATTCATATATGTATGGATGGTTTAAGAGTTCTGTGGAAAGCAGAAATGGGCTCAGTCCCTGACCCTATAATCTAAATACCAGTGATATCCTCAGAGTTGTAGTTGGTGTCCTGGGCCCAGGATGGGATGGAAGCATTATTGTCGTGCTAGAAATGCATGTTAGGGTAATAGGAATGGCATGTTCTGCTGTGCATATTTTTATGCAGGTAAGATTAAAAGAAACTGGCTTTGATAGGGCATGGTGCAGAAATTAAAAAGACAAGCTTATCTACAGTTAAGAAAGAGACCAAAAGCCAAGTTTAATTATTGGGTTATAATCTATTAAAGGCTCTCAGGCAGAGGATATCACTACTCACAAAGTGTACACACTCCAGGGATGGAATCTCCACTCAACAATTCTCAAGTGTTCCTCATACGCAGAACAACAGCCATCAAACTGACCCAATGAGCTGATTAAATAGCATATTGTTCTGCCAGACAAGGCCCTTGTTTTAGGGAGTGAGTAAGAGGCTGTCACTTCTTGGACCAGGAGGATGAAAATGCTCTTCGACTCTGGGAAAAGATAGATAACTGATTGATTCTGCTCCTAGAGCTTTCCTCCCCATTTCAGTGTACGCCGACTGGGCTGTCTGATACTGAAAGATGGCTGCTCAGCTGATTTGTTAAGCTCCGTATTTTCATGCGGTTTCTGCCAATGACCCATGCAAGGGAGAAAAGGTTAGAATGGTCTTTATGGACAGCGCTGAATTAATGCACAAAGCGCTCCCCGTGCCTGATGGTGCTGGGGCTGGCAGCAAGCTCAGGGCCCAGGGCCAAGACTCCATGCCCCCTACTTCCAGCGGAGGGTGAACAAGGTACAGAAGAGTCAGCCAGCAGGACCAACCCGTTGGGGCTATTGGCTTTTATTTTTTTCTTGCTGAAAACAGAATTGACTCACACTCTTCACTGAGTACTGCTGCCAAGGGAAATGATGCAACACTGGTCACGTGGCACAAAGAATAAAGGCCCCTTGTGCAAGCCTAGTTTTTCACAGTGCTCCCCTGGAAGGAAGGGTTCAAGACCCAGACTGGGAAGCAACACCAAATTGTAGGTCTTAAAATAGGAATCCTTCTCTGAGGGAGGATCTGTGATGTTTCACGTTTATATATATTTTGCCTTTTTTTAGTCTTCTGCCTTTTTGACCTTTGGATTCATTAATTTTGGATGCCATGCAAAATGTAAAAAGGATTGGTTTAAGTTTGGATATATACTTTTGACCAAACAAGAGCTTTTCTATTGATTTGGGATAGTTACGGCCGTGTTTCACCTCCGTCACTTACTGGCTATGTGACTTTGAATACGTTACTTAAACTCCCCGATTCTGTGCAAATGTAGTTATATTCTATAAAGGGGCTATATGTGATCTATTAGTGCTTATAAATAATATGTGGACATATTGAATTAATCTATTAATAATTAATTATTAATATACTTAAGTGTTATAATTATGACTGATCTATTGTATTGACATAATATACAACCTAATTTAATTATTAATTAGATATATTAAATATATTGTTATCATTGGTTATATATAAATTAACATATTAGCATTTACATTACTATGTGTTAATTTTATATAGCATATGTAACAATTGTATATATAATTATATTAAATACCTACCTATAGAGTCATAACAATTAAATGTGTTAATGTTTATGAAATGTTTAGAATATAGCCTCACTGTATATTAAGTGCTACTATAAATGGTAGCCGCCACTACTATTATTAATTTAAATACTAATTTATTGCCAGAACAATGTGGCCGGGAACCGAGGAGCCCTTGTATCCCTTCCCTTCTTGGCTGGAGATTTGACTGTTACCACTCCCTAGGGGACTGTTTGGGCTGCTGTGTGTCTCTGGAACATCAGGAAACAGATCATCTGCACGTGTCCTGGTGGAATGTCCTCCTTCCAAATTCAGAGTCATGTACAGTGACCAACATTAGCATCCGGTATAGTGGCAGCACTTTCTGTGAGCCCATGGGAATTCAACCTTAAGCATGTGGCTTTTGGACCTGGGCCAAACTCCTCCCCTAAGTACGGCTTTCCAGCGCCCCTTGGAGCAGAGGCTTCTCTGGCTGACCCACTTCCCCAGTGTGGCAGTTTGAGATTATGAATCCCCAAAAGAGAAGGATTATGTTTATAAACTAATCTATTCTGGGTGTGATACCCTTTGATTATATTGGATTCAGTTGAGGAGCCCTTGATTAAATTACCTGTTAAAATTAGGGCTTTGATTCCACCATGTCAGTAAGGCGTGACTCAGGTTGAGTCCCCACTCCCTTGGTGGGCTGATATAAACGGACACTCACTGGAGAAGACACACAGGAAGAGGAGAGAGCTCTGTCATGTTTGATCCTGGGGCCCCCAGGGAGAGATGAGCCATTCACCTGATATTTGCAGCTGAAGAGAACAGAGCAGATGAGCAGCTGAGAAGGCCCAGAAAGAAATGAACTCTGTGCCAGAGACAGATATAGGAAGCCTTGAGAGACCAGGCAGAGATTGCCTGCCATCTTGCTTCAACTTGTGGTAACTGACTTTGGTGAGAGAGCAGCCTTGAGATGGACTCTTTAGGGCCTTGTAACTGTAAGCTTTTACCCCCAAATAAATACCCTTTATAAAAGCCAACAGATTTCAGCATCCCTTTGGCGGACTAATATACCCAGCCTTTCCGCATCCTTCCGTCATGGCTGGGGTGGCGTCCCTGTCTAACTGTGCCATGCCTGGGTAAGGCCCTCCTCGGTAGAGAATCAGCTGTCTTTTATTCTATGTTCCTCAGCACATTCCCCGGGCACACGGGCTCTTGCTGATAGTTTGTTATATGCTGACTGAGTGAATGAAACCACGTGGGTGTGTGAGGGAGGTTTATGGGCAGACTTAACTAGCAGTTGTCACATCAGTGGGTCAGCAGCCAGAGAGCAATAACAAATGTTTTTCCTTTGGGGTCTTTCTGTCCTTTACTCCAAGCAGGAACTCAGCATCTCACCTTGGCTATACAGTCTTTTTCCTTCCATGACCCTCACATGGTTTCTTTGCATGCATTCAACAAATTAAATCCCACCCTCGTGTGGACAGAACCCTGGATAGTCGTGCTTATGAGATTTACAATGAATTTTAGTGTGAAACTGCTCTGTATTTATACAGTGATCACCCAAACTTGAGAGAATATTTATGAGCTAGATAGTCTAAAACTAGTCAACATTGTCAAGTATTACTCTCTGCAAAAATATTAACTTATTCCTATATTTGCCTAAATGTCGTTTCAATTATATGGTTTAAATTTAAGTTTGCTCTTTAAACCTTTCAACCACTTTTGCCAAACTGAAATTTAACCACTCTCCGGGAAATATACTGAGTTTGTTTAATTCTTTATTGAGCAAGTTCTATTTCCATTTAGGGAATGCTGCTGTTTCATATTTATTTGGAGAATCTATTACCTTACTAGAAAAAAATAATTATGAATCCACAGATTTTATCAAGATGATGAAGGTGCATATTTCAAGGCATCAGCCCAAAGTGGACCTACCTGAGTAAGCTTCAGGAAGTGGCTGAGGGTGAGTCAACAGCCTTGCCTCTGCCTTCTTATCAATTATTAAATGACCACATGTTTAGGTCCTTGCAGTAGAGAGAGCTCACAGTGATTCAGCAGGTCCAGCTCCTGCCTTCTGTGGCCTTTACAATCCGAGATAGCCTACTTCAATCAAAGAGGAGCTCTAGAGAAGTTGCAGAGAGAACAGAAATGCTGGTTATATAAACGCACTACCTGTGCCAGGCGCTGAGCTTGGACTGACGTAAACACCCATCCCGAGGAGGAAGTGAATCCTTGTTTTAGGTGGCTGGGCATAGTTTCATGGAGGCTGTGACATTTGAGCTTGAAGAGTGCTCTAGAGTAGAGGGGAAAACGCAGGGGGGAGAGCCTGAGCAAATGAGGGAGGGGGAAGGGAGAGTGCCTGCGTAGGTGAGGGAAGGCACCTGGAGCCCAGAGCACCCGAGGGAGAGGGACAGCTGACCCCATGCAAAGGCAAGTTGGGTCAGATCAAAAGGAACATAGAGGGACTGATGGAGGGTGTGGCCTTTATCCTGAAGGCACTGAGACTTTTAAACGGGAGCAGCAAGGGCAGAGCTGTGGTTTTGAGTGCTGATTCTAGGAGTTTGGGCTGAGAATGGGGTAGGCAGAACAATTGGGAGGATAACCCAGGAAAGAGATGATAAGTTGCAGCAGAGGCTCTGGAGAGGAGGGAACAGATTCCAGCGACTTGTCTGAGGTGGAAGTGCCAGGTTTGGTATCTTCCCCGGACCCCATCTGTTTTTCGCTTTAATGTGTGATAAAAACATGTATGTTTATGTAGCTCACACAAACTGCTTTTCAAAAAATAGAGAGAGAAAAGCAATTACCTGAGGAACAGTGTTTTGAAAACTATACTTTGAATAGAAACTATCCTCTTTAAATAGAATATTTGTGTTGAGGGTAAGAAGCAAGTGTAGAGTTATCTCTTGACAATACTCAATTGATTTAACATGCCAAAGTAACACACAGCGGCAGTCTGTAGCAGCTATAAAGAGCCCCTATTGAATTTGTTCACGGTTATTCCCAGGTTAAAGCTGGGCAGAGGTTTTGTTTGGTTTTGATTTTCAATGAATTATAAAATCTAGATAACCAAATGACCTTGAATCTTTGAAATGTACAAATAAACAGCCATTAGATACCACATAGCCCACTGAATTCCTTTGGGATACTTTTGGGGCATCAATTCATCAAGTTGTTGAACCACATTTTATATATAGAAGTCTCCCAGGAAAAGGTAGTGTCGTCCTCTCAGGAAAGCAACGCATCAGGAAGGTCACAAAGATTGTGCCTCTTGAGAGACCAGGCTCAAGATCATCTCGCTTGGCTGCTTTTTATTGCACAAGTAGCCAGTTTGGTCCTACTTTGACAGATATTGTCAGTTGTGTGACTTTTTCCCCTGTGGGCACAGCTGTGTGCCTTCCCAAGCCATGTACCCTGGCCTAAAGCCTTCTACTCCAAAACAGTTGTGAGGAAGAGCAGAAAGTTTCTCCTAGCCCCAGGTGGACATATGAAGCCATATATCCTGGGTTTTTATACCAATTCACACTCCACCCCATTAGACTGAATCCGATGGTCTGCATGCCTCCTCCCTGCCCGTGCCTATGGAAGGCGTTTATGGGCTGCCAGGGCATGATTGGAACTACTTCGGAAAGCCACAGGATGCCCTGGTGACAATTAGCACGTGATGGCAGCTGGTTCATCACTAAGTAGGAAGGAAGGCAGAGAAGCTCCTCATTGTTGGAATAAAGCAGAGGGTTGCCAACTTTACACCCATGCTCTCTGGTGCTCTTTCAGCTCTCTGAATAAGTATTGTAAAATAAAAGAACTTAAAATTCATTTTACCTATATATCCACCACATACAATAGTTCAGGAAGACATAGATAGCAAACAACTCTGAAAAAGCAACTTACTATTGAGGAGTATTTGAGTAGATGAACCTACAGCCATACAGTTGAGAAGAGAGATAGTAAATTCAGCCTGGAGATTATGAATAAGAAGACTCCATTTAAATAGATACATGTTTAAATATTTCCATCCCTTTCAGATTGGGGAGCTCAAAATTCTCTCATCCCAGGGTGTAGTTGGCTGAGGAAAATAACCGTTTCCCTTTTGCTTGAGTAAGGGAGGTTTTGTGGAACCAGTGGGATTTTAAAAGGTCTTTGAAGGAGAAGATGGGTTGGCAAGATTGGAGGAAAAAGGATGTCAAGCAAAAAGCGTAGTTGGGAGTGAAGAAGCAGAGGAAGGGAGTGGTGAGGTGGCTGGCAGAGCAGATGGAAGGTGGTTAAAGAATTGCCCACCAAATGAAAAAGAAGCCCAACAAAAAGTCGTCGCACATTTGCCAGTTTAGGTTTCTGCTTAAACACTGAGCCCATTTTTCCCCAGTGTTTCGATGACTCCTGAGTTTTCAGGTGGCTATTAACTCTGTGAGAACCCTGGGCTGTGCACAGTGTAAATGCACTATCCTAAAAGTGAAAGGCATAATAGCACCTCACTTCTTCCCCTGTGCCTGGTTTTGGTAATGCAAGTTTGTATTAGGAATTCACATCTTTTTTGATACAATTTTACTGCCTTTTCTTCCCACATGAATGTGGCTTAAATTTTTTTAAGACAAATTAACAAATATTCATGGACAACCACTCTGTGCAAAACACAATGGTGGGAACTACGGTGAACTACAAAGAAGTGTGAGGTGCTTACCACAAAGAGGTGGTCAAGGCAGAAATTCAGGGAGATGCTTAGCAAGAAGGAAGATGGCGGTGTAGAATGATCACAAAGCAACGCGTGGTCACTTGTAATGTGATGGCCGAGGTAAGCAGCGCTGAAGGAGTACTGAGATCTTTAAAAATCTGTTCCTGAGTCACTTTTATATTTTTGGTTTTATATGGATTTGGGTGTCATGTGAAAGCATTTAGTATCAGAAATATCTTTTATGGTGCTTTTGCTTCTCAACTCCTAGGAGGCAATCTGGGTGGGAAGAGTACAGTCTCTAGAGCCAGAAAAGTTGTACTTGCATCCTTTTTTTTTTTCTGGCATTTTTGTTTTTCTCAGCTGTAGTGTGGGGAGAAAGGTCACCATCTCTCAATCATGCCCAGACTGACACTTCTTGATGTGATTAAGAAATATTTGCTTATTGAATCAATAATTTCATCACTTATGTGTGAATACATATGACTACATATATTTATTAATGTATGAATACACCACATTCTGGCTCTCCTTAGTTGTTTTGCATGTTTAGCTGCAAAAAAAAAATTTTATATATATGTATATACACACACACACACACACATATATTTCCCTAGTGTGTCTAAATCTATAAAGCAGTAAATGATCTATGGAACAATATGTCCTACAAAAATATAACCTAAGACACAAATGAAATTTTAAGTTTTCTAGTAGCCCTATTAAACAGTTTTAAAATATTGGAAATTAATTTTAAAAATGTATTTTACCTAATCCAATACACCTAAAATAGTATCATTTCAAGTATAATAAATGTGAAAAAACTATTGATGATGTATTTTACATTCTTTTATTTTTTTGGACTAATTCTTCAAAATCGAGGGTGTATTTTACACTTCAGCATATCTAAATTTGAATACCACATTTTCTTCAAAAATACTTAATCTATATTTTGATTTCATAAAACTCCCAGGTGAAAAAGTGGTTTCAACCTATGCAAATTGTTCCAAGCATACTTGCTTTAAATGTTTCTAATAACTGAATCAGTTTTTAAATTTGAATTTAATTGGGAAGCAGGTGTGGCTCAATCGATAGAGCTCCCGTTTACCATATGGGAGGCCCCAGGTTCGCTTCCCGGGGCCTCCTTGTGAGGGCAGGCCGGCCCGCGCGGCGCGGTGGGCTGATGCAGACCTCACAGCAAGGGGGAGATAAGCAGACACAGAAAAAAAAAAACGCACAGCAAATGGACACAGCAAACACAAGCAGCAGGGGGGGCATAAATAAATTAAAAAAAAAAAAAAATTTTTTTTAATTTAATTAAAATTAAAATTCCTAAGTTGCGCTAGCCACATTTCAAGCAATTGATAGCTCTATGTGGCTAGCAGCTACTGTATTGGACAGAGTCAGGAGAAAGTGATCTTGGATTGCTTTTCAATAGCTCCCTAGACATTCAGTCAGTAGAATAATTTCATAATATAAGATGACGACGCTCTGAACCTGTATCTCATTTGGGAGTTGCCTTATACTGACCATGTTTCATGGTAACTTCTGACACTCAGCTTGTCATTCTGAGTCACCAGATTTATGGAATGTCCTTTGAATGAAGCTCTCTAGACTAGCCCGAGGAATGTTTAGTTACTTCTTTAAAATGCAGCAGAACAATCTATATTTTTCCATGGTATACATCTGAATTCATAATCTTTTACAGATGAGCAGTCCGTGTCTCAGGCGGCATGACTTGCCCAAGGTCCCCAGCTGGTCCATGGGCAGAGATGGCCCTTGGACATGGACTTAAGGATTCCTGCTGCCATGGCATCCGTATTCTGCCTCACTGAGGTGTGGGTGGGGGGTGGGGGGTCCCTCATGCCCAGCTTTGGACACTTAGAGTGTAAGGGTGATCCTTTCTCAGGTCATAATTTTTGATCCTCAAAAATATCACCGACTCAAAAGACAAGTTGGAGTTTGGAAAGAACATTATGTAGGCTAAGTTTCTCAAAGAAGCCTTCTTGGGCAGAGCAGGGTTGTGGGGGTGAAGGTGGTGGGGAAAGACGTTTCCTTAGTATTTAAAAACTGTGTGGCTCTGTGGTCTTCTGGCTACTTTATTACCACATTTAAATGCAAAATTTAACTAGATGCAAAAACCACCATTATAGCCTTAAAAACAGTGCTGCTCTTACTGTGTACATTTCTACATATAAATTTCTCTTTTGGATTTGCTTCTAAATAAACTGGCAATGATGATTCATAAGTATTGTGTTGCAGTAGATCTGTGATATTTAGCTGAATGGTTCCCTAAGGTTCGACATAACCCTGTTCTTAAACCCTGCTGGATCCTATATGCTTTCTTAACGACTAGACAAAAAGGACACGAGCTAATCCCCTGAGTGCTTGGCATTAGCCATTTTACCAGGTTATGTACACTTACTTTATAGAAAAGGTTAGTGTTTTAAAGACCAGTCAACACACAGTTCTGAAATCTTGGTTCAATGATGCTTTCTTAGACGCAAATAGTTGTTTACTTTCATTTTAACGGAGCCTGCCTGGACCCAAATGAATGAGTCATTCAGAACTGAACTCTCATTGTCAGGTTTATTTTTTAAGTATTTGGATGTTTTGGATGAAAATCCTTCCAAAGTTTCCCCCCTTTTTTGAACACAGCCATTTTTTGCTCCGGCAGCTACTCAGAAGTATCCTTAGGAACTATTGGAGGGGACAGGAGGTTTACTGCTAACTAAATGGCTCGCCCTACCTCTGGTGGTGGTGGTGGCTGTGTGGATACTTTCCACAATCTCTGCATCTATCAAGTGATCACTTGTTACATCTTACCTTTTGATTTTCTGCATCCAATTTGCTGGTCGTTTAAAAACTAGACAAATAAGCTTGCTTGAATTGTATGTCAGTAAGAGTTAGGTTTTGAGTGAGAACCTGCATTAGTCTGTGTATAAAGTACATGAATTTTGTGGCACCTATCTGAGGCAGAGAAAAGCAACCTCTAGTTTGTTTGATTTTTTTTTTAAATTTAACTTACTCCCTGAGTCTTCATTGTGTTTTGAGTTGTAGGTGTGAGGTTACCAGCTAGATAGCTCAGTTCTTGATGGCAACTATTTTAAACCCTCCTAGGCATTCCCCAATCTTGGAAGACAGTTTACTGGATACAAAGCATCATTTATTTAGTTAATGTTCCCAGGGGCCATCAATAGATGCCAAATCTGGCTGCACTTATGGAACCTTTAAAGTATATAGATTCTAGCCTCATCAGAGATTTAGATTCTGTTAGTGTCATTGAGTTCCTGGAATCTGTACACTTTATAGAGCTCCCCAGCTTTGGGTAAACATTTTTTAGGTATCTCTCCAAATAATTAATTAGACTCAAGAAATAGAGTCAGTGCACTAGGCCTCCTAGTAGTATAATTAAAAGCTACCGTGCAAGGGAAAGATCAAACTAGATATCACTTAGAATAGTGGAATTGGGGGATGATTGTGAGCTGATTCGTGCAGATCGTCAGAGAAAACCTTTTGAAGAAAGAGTGGAGTATTTCTAGCACACGTTTATGCTCTTTCACTCCTGATTAACGTAGAATTCCTCCTGATTTTCCTCTCTAGGGCTGGGTTTAAGGCACCTGGTCATTTACAAGAGAATGGTGGATACCCGGAGGTTTAGAGTGAGCCTCTCTGAAAGTTCATAAACCTGTAAGCATCGTGCACCTGGTTGTTAGTACGCTGCCTACCAGTGGCTGGGTTCCAGGGGCACCCCATGCCAAAATAAACCAGTATTTTCCTAGAGGCCCTCCCAGTCAACATTTGCAGGTTGCATTTCTTTGCTGCATGACTTTAGGCAATGACATGCTTGGCAAATGCTAAGGACAACTAGAAGCCTGTTTGATAGCCCAGTACTTCCAAGCACAATGACACATTGTCTTTTGTGAGTTCTCTGCCCTTGTTACATTTTCCGCAAGTAAACGTACAGGCTACAGGTGATGTTTGCTTATGTTGTACTTTATTTCTTTCCCATCTGAAGAAGGCCCCATAGGTTCCTTGGTGCTAAAAGATTTGTTCATACAAGTGAATGCATGTATTCTGTACTATGTCATGTCATGGAAAAATAGTGAAAAGTTATCATCCTTTTGGCACTAGAATCTTTTGTTTATTGCCATATCTCTGTGACGCTATTTTAACACTTGCATTTACTAAATTTCTAGGAAGACTAATATATATGTGGTTATACAAATAAAATGTAGCCTTTTATTATTGGAATATTACATTAAGTATATCACAAACTTGTTCAACAATCTCAGTGAGAAATGTTGGTTTTATAAGAACAATGAGGAAAAAAATAAGAATTGTCAGCTTTCAATATACCTTTAGGTTTTTGAATGGTATAGGTACTGTCACAGTATAGCTATTTTAAATGTTGAATTTTCTTTCAAGCTGTTCACAGTAAAAAATAAAAAAATTTAAAAAAAAAGATTATGTCGATATCTAAAGGATATTTCTTGTTTCCCATAATATAGAGCCTATTGGCTGTACATTAAGGTGGTGAAAATAATCCAATAGGTTAGAACCAATGAGAATGGCTCTATGATCTTCAAACCTTCATACTGATATCAGTCTGCTGTGACCTACGAGCAGGTTGACTTTGGACTTTCATTTGTCTTTCATAATATTTGCAATCATGCCACCATGCCATGCAAGTGCAAAAAGGAGATTTTTGTGAATATTAGAACCGTTAAAGAAAAGCAACAGTTTTAAAGACAATCAATATTTGGGGATTATTATGGAACCATCAATTAAATATATAAGTGATCCAGTTCATTTTACTTATTAAATTTAGATTATGTTAACATAGTTTAAAATACTTTTATTCAGCATCATCTGAGAACTTTAGTTATAGTGATCTATAACTTTACTTATAGTAAATTTACTTATAGTGATCTATAAGTAAATTTCTCCCAGTCATAATGCCTAGCCCTTAAACTGTCAAAACATTTTCAATTTAATAATTTTGAATAGAATTCTTTCTAACTGAATATGTGATCTAGGATGCTCTCATAATTGAACCACATTTAAATGGATTCAGAGCATGAGGAAATGTATCAGTTATTCATGATTCTGTAATATTTGATATTTTTAGGTTTCTTGAAATGTGAAGGGCTATCTGTTTTATTTTTAATTTTAATGTGATAGCATTTTATATGTGTATGTATATTGTCAAATTTGCCATTTTAACCATTTTAAGTGTTTGAATCAGTGTGATTTATTACATTTACAATGTTGCTCAACCATTACCACCATCTATTACCAAAACTTTATCATCACCCCAAACAGAAACTCTCTACCCATTAGGCAATAACTCCCCATTCCTTTTTCCTGCCCTTGATAACCTGTGATCTACTTTCTGTCTCTGAATTTGCTTATTCTAGATATTTCATCTAAGCAGACTCATACAATATTTGCCCTTTTGTGTTTGGCTTATTTTGCTTAGTATAATGTTTCCTAGGTTCATACATGTAGCAGAACTTCATTCCTTTTTCTGGCTGAATAATATTCCATTGTATGTATAGACCACATTTAGTTTATCCATTCATCTGTTGATGGACACTTGTGTTGTTTCCACCTTTTAGCTATTGTGAATAATGCTGCTAGGAACTTCGGGGTACAACTATCTGAATCCTGGTTTTCAGTTCTTTTGGCAATATATGTAGGCATGGAATTGCCGAGTCATATGGTGATTCTAGGTTTACCTTTTTGAGGAACCACCAAACTGTTTTCCACAATGGCCACACCATTTTACAATCCCACCAGCAAAGGATGAGCGCTCCAGTTTCTCCACATCCTTGCCAACACTCATTTTCCTTTTTTTAAAAAAATAGCTACCATGGTAGATATGAAGTGATACCTCATTGTGGTTTAAAGGACTGTTTCTATACGAAAATATCCTTGGGCTGCTATGATTTTTAAGTTTTCTATTTGCTTTCTATTGTTATTGTCCTTGTTGTTTTCTGATTTTCTATCAATATCAGCTGTCAGTTTTCAGCATACCTGTCTTTAGGAGCCTTCATCCATCCATGATTTGTTGCTTTTAATCTAGCGTAAATTTGGGGTTAAAAAAACCAAGGTTGTTAGCAATATGGGCTCTGAGTAGATGGGTGAAGTGAGGGGAACTCTAGTAATGAAGAGTCTGAGCTTTAATAGCTTGAGATGGACTTTGTAGCATCTGTTTTGACCATTAAGAGACCTTTTATTGGGGAGTGGATGTGGCTCAAGCAGTTAAGCACCTGCTTCCCACATGGGAAGTCCTGGATGCAGTCCCTGGTGTCTCCTAAAAACAAACAAACAAAAAAACACAACAACAAGCAAACAAACAAGAAAACCAACTCGGGAGCAGTGGTTGAGTGCCGGCTTCCACATAAGAGGTCCCAATTCAATCCACAACCCCAGGCACCTTTAAAAAAAAAAAAAGAGAGAGACCTTTTATTACTTGTTGATTCAGTTTTTACTAGGCCCTCGGAATCCAAAGATGAGCTGATGTGGATCCGGCCCTGAGGATGCTCCTGAAACCAGCCAGGGACAAGCTAGCACAGAGATTGCGTGGAACAAAGTGGGCGTCTTTGGGACTGCACTCTGGAATTCAGCTGGGTTGGGGATGTGTGATATTTCTGGGTTAAAAAAAAAAAAAAGTAGATTATTTTGGGGCGACTTAAATACTCTTAGGTTATCATTATATATACCCAATTCCTCTTAGGAAAAGTGCTGTAATAAAAATCAATAAATGTAATGATCCTGGAGTCAGACACACCTGTATTTGAATGACCTTTTCCTTACTCTACAAGGGGCATAGCAATGCCTACCTTATAAGGTCCCCATGAGGATGGAATGAAATAATATATGCCAAGTACCTGAATCAAGTTCTGTGCTCCATAAATTCTAGTTCTCGCTTCTACTTTATTTCCCTGCACTTTCCTTAAATGTTTTTGGTAATTGTTATATATAAGGAAGGTGAAAAAATAAAATGATAAAAAAAATATTTTTTCATGCTTCTTAGAAGCAGTTTTAAATCATGATTTTTTTAAACTGAATTACAGTTACATCTAATAATAGCACTAGAGGCTTGAAGCTGACAAAATGCAACTTTTCAGTTGAGTCCGACTCCAACAGAGATACAGAAAGGGGAGATCAAAGAATTCTTATTTTACCTTATATTTTTAACCTTATTTACAGATGCCTCCATAAGCAAAGTGTTGTATTGTAAGAATGTAAACCAGATGCCACCTCTTCAACTCTTAAAATGGCACAGTAATCTCTGAATGTGTACAGCACAGTGGTACCCTGGGGCGTCTTCGTGGGCCTCAGCTAGCCAGAATCACTTTAAATATTCATTTCTGTGATTTGGACATTTTTCCCTTCCTGTTAAATGTTTTAGTTTGTTGCAGTCAGTGCTTCATAACATGCTGTTTCGTAATTCCAGCCTATGTTGCTAAAGAAAACCTTTAATTGCCCTGAGTAAATCAAGAGTAGAAAATGACTTGCGTTTCATACTTTTCACAGCTGTGCTAGCGAAGAACTAGATTTTCATTGACCCTCACAAAAATCTTCCGTCAGAAATCGTGCCCACTGAAAGATCAATTAATTATACTTTTATTTTGTTTTCAAGTAACATCTGTCTTCTCAATCTCCTCATTAGCCTAAACCTGCTTTCTTTTGACGGGTAGAGAGCTTAACATTTGCCAGTATTGGCTCCTTCTTGGTCTTATAAATTAAATTTGCAACAAGTCTGTTTATGCTGCATCTTTTGGAATAATAAAATTATATATTTAAACCCAGTCACCTTTCTTTATGACTCGACAGATGTTCGGGGTTCCATTTTCCTTAAGGGTGTTTGGTTTCTCGCTGACTCTTGGTGTCACAGAGGGATTTTCTGCTGTTGGTCTTGTCTGTAAGAATCTGAGCTGTTTAAAGCTCTTTGTACTTGTGGCCAAAAGCTCCTGGCTCTGCAGCGAGGGTTCCGGGCGCCCGTGTTATCTTTGCTCTTACATTTCTTCGGTCACGGGCCGCGGCAGCCGGGGCGCTGGGCTCTGCGGGGCCGGGCACGTCCTGGGAGCGCGTGGACGGTTCGTGGCAGCCTGTGGAGCTCGGCTCGTGTTCCTGGAGTGCTCAGAGCAGCTCTGCTAATCTGTCAGCAGTGTATGTTCTTGGGGATAAATATAGACACCCCGGCCCTCTGCGAGTTGTAGGCCCCTGTCTTACTGTGCAACTAAAAATTGTCCCGTTGGTATGAAGAGCCTGCTCCGGACGGAAGGGCTGTTTTAGTTCGTCTTCTACTGTAGGTCTTTAGCACCTGACTAAAAATACACCTTGGGCCAAAAATAAAAGAGCCCTCCCCTGTGGCCGAAGCCCTTGAGGCGGCCGTGGGCGCCAGGGTCATGGAGCCCATCGTTTGTTGTTTTGCTTCAGAACCTAGTCTGCCCTAGCAGTTCCAGGCGGTGCGCTGGGGTTCCCGCCCGGGCTCATGGAGATTACAGCAGCTTGCTGGAGACGGTCCTGTGTGATCAGCTTCATAAAAGGGCTTGGTAGGTAGGAGAGGCTGTGTGTGGAAGGGGGGCACGGCCAGTGGCGAGCGTCTCAGGATTCTCCTAAAGGTTTCAGGGGATGGGGGTGCAGTTGGATATACATGCAGGGATTTCCTTATAACGCCAACGCTCAGAGAAGGGAAAACGCCTGCTAGATTTTCTGTTCGTGATTGTAGTACTTTAGGAGTAAGATTGGGATTTTTTTGTATGAGTCTATGTAACAACAGGCCGTGACGTAATGGAGTTTTCCGTGCACTGAACTTTCACTGAGAGATTTGATATTACTGTCTGTGCTGTAAAGTTGCTCATCTGTAAAAATAACTGTTATATATTGGGAATAGTTAATATCATCACATCTATTATTATGGCAGAGGTGGGTGTTATGCTTGATTTCTTCTAAATATTGATGTAAACACCCTTACTTGTTTGGTTTTAAACACAGAAATAGGCCCAAAATAGTTTTTCCTTTGCTTTTGGCTTCTTCTTCGCCAACATTTAAAATGTAAAATGTTTTTATTTTTTGTTTATGAATTAAAAAGCAGAACATCATGTCTTAACCAACATTCAATGGGTCCAAATTACATACCACTGCTTTTCTTTTATCAAAGTAATAACATGGTTACATTTTGATTGCTAATATTGTACCAGAGTTCTGAAGAGTGACTGAACTTCCCTGGCACGGGGTTAATAACATGCACCTTGGATATTGACTGTTCAACTTTTTATTTAACAAAGGTAGGAAAAGTTAATTCATAAGTGATTAATGCACAACAATATTGCTCTAATAGAACAGAAACATTTTGTGTGTTAAAGATTTGGGAGATTTAATTATTTGTTAATTATTCCACTCTTCTCTTTCTAATGAAACTATTAAACATTTACATATGATAGCATTAGGCTTCTTTGGATAAAATCCCTATAAGTCATTAATTTACCCCTTACATTTGTGGTTTCTAGAATATGTGTCAGGGAAGTTTTTTCTATCTTAAGAGAATATTTTTTTAATATATAACAAACTAAGTGATGACATGGTTTCATGTATTTGGAAAAATGCTGCATCATAGTAGGACTTCGATGAAATGCTTGATATTTCTGTTATTTGATAAGCCTTGGAAATGTCACTGGCCCTGACTATGATTCAGCTGAATAGACCACTCCTGTAGATGGGAAACCATCTTAACACCTTTTTCACTAATTGCCCTTCTAGCTCATAATAGATAACCTTTGCTATGATGAGAGCTCAGTAATTACCAATTTGTGTCTTTGGACTTGTAGATTGATCACCATCTTGGATTATAAACTCTTGGTAGGCATATATCAAATGTATTGAAAGTAATCGTTGTACATTTCAATAACTAAGAATTTAATAAAACTTAACATCTTTTTAAAAATGAGCTGGCATCTCAATAAATAAGTGCATATGAACCAGAAATTTAATAAATATTTTGAAGTCCCTTAGATAAAAAGCAAACCAGGCTATAAAGGATTTCAATTATTCATTTAACAAATGTTAACTGAGCTTCTATTGTATACCCTGCACTGGAAGTCCTTCCCTCACTATAGATGTTGGAAATTTATATTATCATATGTATTGTATTATGTAATGCATAACATGTATGTTATAGTATCCATAGGTATATGTATGTTAGTTTATAATAGCATGTATATTATAATAACTTTACATCTGTGTGTAGTCTATTATTTCATCATATACACTCTCTTAACTAAGCCATATGAAGGGTTGGATGCTCCTTCTAGTCACTCCCCCATCATGTGATTCCAAAGGTGATGCTGTAGTAGGAGATAGCTAAAACTTTGATTTGTGACCTGTTTTTGTCCAGATACAGCAGCTGCTGGCCCCGCCCTCTGGCGGTGGTACCCACACATCCGTCTGCACTGCCTTCACTGCCCTTTTATGTTGGGTCCCTATGTGATCTGCCCACTAACTTAGCTGCCAATTCAACACCAACCGTTCTTCTGTTGCCCTTTACGCTGGGCTTAATATGCTTCTATCTAGTAGCTCAAGAATCTGGGTTTTTGTAACCCAGATAACTGCTTGCAAAGGCTGCTCTTCCCTCAGCCTAGAGAGCAGTGAATCCACAACTCACAGTAGGAAACCCAGATGCTGTGCACACACATGTCTACAGACACAGACAGAGATGGAAAACAAGTTTCATGAAACAACACTTACCCTAACTGCATCGGATGCCATCACCCTGCTGTTTTCTCTTCTGTTATTTTCTATACGCTTTCATTCAAATCAGTCTGATCATCACCCACTAAATTGGCTTCATGGTTCAGTAATGGGTCGTAACCCACAGTTTGACAAACTGCCAGACATTCCCAATACACCTTTAATCAGGTTCTCACCTAAAATGACACGCTGTCATCCTTGATATAATTTTCTCCTCCTTGGCATATCCGTGCATTATTTGTCAGAGTACTGTTTGGTTGCAGAAATAGCCTTCTCTCCTGATGTAACTCTTGGGTTGGTTGCATGTAGGGTTTCCAGGCTGGAGACAATTCATGACCTTGTACATCTTAATGCTTCCTTAGTCCTTAATGCAACGTGTATTTATTGAGCGCCTAGTACGCGCCTCGCACTGTGCTAGCAAGTGAGGCTACGAGAGTGATAAACTCCTTACCCTTGTTGTGTCAAGTGTGGTGGGGGAGATGGATAGAAAACAAATACATAATATGGGTAAAAGTAAAGCCCGGTAAAGGAGATGGGAATGTTGGCAGAGGGAAGTGCCAAGGAGGGCCTGAGTGGGAAAGCCTGAAGGAAGGGGGAGGTGGAGGGGGAAGCCAAGCACAATGCATTGCGCTCTTTTCCCTAATTAGGCAATTCCTATATTCCTCGTGCCTCAGCCTTGAAGCTTTCCCCCCATTTCTATCTTCAGTTATCTCTAGGTCTCCACTTCCATGTCACCATCCCAGAGAGCCCTGCCCTGAACCCGTGCTGGTTTCTCCCTTGCAGGCGCCTTCATAGCACTTCCCCATCTGCAGTTATATTTCTCTGTGTTTATTATAATGCCCATCTCCCCTTTTGGCTACCAGCCTTGGGAGGGCAGGAGTCAGGCCTGTTTTGTCTGCCAGCAGCTAGCATGGTGCTTGGAGTGGAGTGAGTGGGCCTTCAGTAAGTATTAGATGACAGAATAAATGAACAGATGGCTGAATGAATGATCTACATTCACAGTCCTGTGCTCTTCCATTGACTGTTCAACCTACACTGCCTTGTGGCATCTTGTGGCTGAATGTATTAGATTTTAAACATCTTATGAATTATTTCATTTTTAAATTTACCTTTCTAGTCCCCACTGAATTTTGCAAAGTGCCTTATGCAAATTAGGGCCCGCTGAATATTTGTTAATTAATGAATTGATTCTTTTATGATAATCATAGTCTTTGGAGACAAAAATTACTTTTAAAGGACCCAAACCATATTGTTACACAGGTATGCTAAAGGATACCTATGTAAATGACCCCACCTGCTTCACCTTTGCTGTGTGTTGTAAATGTGGGTGCCCCAGGTTCACACCATTCAGTCTAACACATTCAGTTATGCCGAAGGGCGTAGTTGGACTTGAAATCTTAGTGAATACTTTTGATCACCCAAACCCATGGGATGGAACCCCAGATTACAGATGGTGTTGAGTTTTTAAAATAAAAATTTAAGAATTTATTATTTTGAATTGAAATTCAAAGACAGCACTTCTTCATTGTTGCCATGATGAGAGGTAGACCACTTTTTATAAAGGAACTTAAGTTTTAAAAAATGCTTTATTATGAAATTTGTCAAATACAAAATAGGAAATAATAGGACAATATTACAACATAACTTTTTTTTCTTCAAAAAGTATTTCAAATCAAATACAGGTGTGATTTCATTGCCCCCCATGTAATCAGTATGCATTCTAAAAAAATACCTGCCCACAATGCTATTACCGTACCTAACCAAATCGACCTTAAGTCTTTGGTATCACCCATTATCCAGTCCACATGCAGATTTCCTTGGTTGTCATAAAAATGTCTTTTAACAGTTGATTTGCTCAAACCAAGATTCCAACAAGGAATCTTCCAGTTGATCGCTTTGTCTCATAAATCTCCGTCAATCATCTTCCCCATTTTTATCCCTGCCTTTGTAGAAATCGATTCGGTTTTCTCAGAGAATGAACCTAAATTGCGGATTATCTCTTTTGCTTCCTTGTGGTGACATTTAACTTGTTCCATTGATTCCTGTAAATGGAAGTTAGTTCTGATGTTTAAAAGGCTTGACGAACATGGCTCAAAGGCAAGACACAATTCCCTGTCTGCTGCACTGCAAGGCCCTTTCTGTCCTGCTGCCCAGAGACTGAAAGCCACACCGCTGTTTCCAGGACTACGTAGCCTACGGTTTTCAGTGCCTGGGTACAAAAACTCTCACCAATATCCTGCCAAAGCAGAGAGTTTGGGGAAAGCGTCTAGATGCAGTATTCTCAAAACACTTCTTAAACACTCTTATCATTATAACATCTCACCAAGAAGCATATCCTGAATGTTCCTTTCTTGTAAGAGGGTGACGTGTCAGGATTTCAGTCTATTTGTGTGAGGTTATAGGATCTTCCTTTCTGTTCATTGCTTTTTTCCTGGTAGGCACAGTCAACTTTTAATTTGTGTGGTCCCTCAAAACGGCTCATTTTAGCCCATCCTATGCAACATCCGATCAACCTTCTAGGTTTTGTTGATATCATCTCCTTCCCAGAAACCTGCTAGCTCCAACTGCCCTCCAAATGAAGTCCAAACTCATTGGCTTGCCATTCAAGACCTTAATTCTAATAATAAGAAGAATGTAAAACCTACATTTTGGAGGGCCTAGGAGTTTGTTAGGTTTTTCCTATGCATTCTTATTTAATTATTTCATCCCCCCAAAGACTGTATTGTAGAATTATATGAGTTCAACTCAGCAAATATTAATTCAGTACAATTCATCAATTAATGTGCCGGGCCCTATGTTTGGGATAAAGACAAGACATAGTTCCTGTTTGCGAGGACATTACAGGTCCTTGGAGAAGACGAAGTTTGAGTATATGTGCTAAGGTCAAGATCTGGACAAGGTAGTGGGGAATGGGGAAGAGGAGAGGCAATGAACCCAGGTCCCCATGCTTCTGTGCATTCTGTTCCCTCTGCCTAGGCAGCCCCTTTCTCATCTTCACCTATCAAATTCCTACCTGTCCTTGAAGGCCTGGGTCAAATGCCACCTAGCTCACAATGTCCATCCACTCCATGATCAGAACCA
>JAQZBX010043078.1:9386-21892 GCA_029593785.1 Cabassous unicinctus | reverse complement strand
AGGGCCATTGAGCCCCACCCCTTGGTGGGTGGGGAATCCAATATAAAAGGCAAGGCAAAGAACAGAGTTGCAGCAGTCTTTTGAGAAGCAGTCTTTGAGAAGCAGCTTTGATGTTGGAAAGAAGGCCCCAGGAGAAGAGAAGCGAACCGTTCGCCTGATCGCCTACAGCTGACCTTGTGGAGGAAACAGGAGCTAAGCCCGGAGAGAAATGCAGCCCCAGGAAGAGAGGAAACCAAGAAGCCTGAACCCTGGGCAAATGTCGGCAGCTGTCTTGCTCCAACACATGACAATGGACTTTGGTGAGGGAAGAACTTATGCTTTATGGCCTGGTAACTGTGAACTTCTACCCCAAATAAATACCCTTTATAAAGACCAACCCATTTTTGGCATTTCACATTAGCACCCCTTTGGCTGACTAATACACTATCATAAAAGAGACAACAGATCAGGAAACAGTCCTCCAAACTAGTGTATTGAAGTGGGGAAGGGAGGTGTAAAAGTCAAATTAACCCAAAGCATACAACCTGCCCCATGGAATTGATTGATGGTAGAGGAACATGTCGTCATAAGCAGTTCTCAAACTTTTTGATTACAGGAAAGAACGCCTTACACTTTTAAAAAAATTACTGAGGACACTAAAGTATATTAGTATATTTACCATATTAGAAACTTAAGCTGAGAAATTTTAAGTATTTATTTTCGAATTCATTTAAAAATAGCAATAATACACCCATTATATGTATGATAAGTTGAAAAATGTTCCCCTCTAGAGATGTCCACTTCCTAATCCCAAGTAACTGTGAATATGCTGCCTTATGTGGCAAAAGAAATTTAGCATTTGTGATTAAGTTAAGGATCTTGAGATGGGGAGATTATCCAGGATGACCAGGTAGGTCTAGTGTAATCACAAACATTCTTATAAGAGGATCAGGGGATCAGGATAGGAGGTCAGAGAAGAGAGAAGATGCTACACTGCTGTCCCTGAAGATGGATTAAGAGCCATGAGCCGAGGAAACTGCGTGGCCTCTAGAAGCTAGAAAAGGTTGGAAAAGATGGCTCCTCAAAAGATGCCAGGCCAAGAGGACTTATGTCCCTGTAACCTAAAAAAAAAAAAAGGTCAGTGTTTTGGAATATTACCATAACCTCGTATTTCAGAAGTTTTTGGATAAATAATCTTCAGCCTTCTTGGAGTTTGTAGGACTGGAAACTGCACAACAGTGATTCCCCATCCATCAGACTTCACCTATCCCTCCCTAGAAAAGATCCTGTCCTTAAGCCAGGGCCATTCCCTTCCTAAATTCCAGGTGAGTAAGTTGCATTTTAATTGTATCACTTCAGTGGGACCAATGATGCAGGGGCTGCAGGAGCCCACTGGATATAGTTTGATCATGTATTCTACTTGGAAATAAGTCCAAAAAGGGAGATGGTGTGCATTATAAAAAGGATATTTGGCTCAGCCAGAGTAGAAAAATATATTTCAGGATAGAAAGTAAATGTAATGGGGGAGTGGTTTATAATTATTACTGTTTGATTAATTTCTGGGTGCTAGTCAGAAATTTTTATAAAGTCTAATCTCAAATTTTTAAATGGCAATTAAAAATTTCTCTGAACCTAGTAATAGACATGAAATGTAACCTAAAAAAGGGATGGCCTGAACCAAACTTGGAAATGTGAGAAGAACTTAATTGGATGGTAAAGCAAGGGAATGGCATTCCCTCCTAGTGAAAGAGAACAGCATGTGCAAAACATGGCAGCAAGCAAAAGCATGGAATATTTGGAGAATAGCAATTCATTCATTTTTAATGAGGAAAGGAGAAGTGTAATGCGAGATAGTTGAAGTAGCAGGTGACAAGCCAATGATGAAAGGCCTTGGACCAAAACCAGCTCCATGAAATTCTGTGAAACTCTGGGTTCCTGTGACCACAATCATCTTATCACCTTTGAGGAGAGAAAGACCACATAATTCTTCCTAGAATTTTTTTCTAGGATTTATGACATGTCCATCAAGAGAAGCAAATGCCAATACTCAATATAATTGGTGGAGCTAGTGATAAGAGTTAGATCATGTTCCAAAGGCAGTCAAACTGAACCTGAACTTGAGGGTGGTCAATGGCCTTTGCAGTGGCTCTGCATAAAATTCTGCCTAGTAAGAGTTCTTTGAATGGGATGGTGACAAACTAATCCAAATAAATCATCTCTCTCGGTATGAATGAATAGAAAATGCTCACAGGCAAGGCAGATTACTTAAGTTACGGCTACATTCAAATACTGCAAAGCTTTTGTTACAATTCTCCATGAAGGTTTATGGAACAGCCCAGGTGTGGAAGTGTCAGGACCTAAAGCAATTTTCCAACAACAAAGTGAGACAGTAGCTCAGGTTTCCTTGTTTTATTTTGATTTCTCATGCTAAATCCCCATTACCAGTGGTGATCTAGTGTACCACTTCCATGCAACCTTAGAAACAAACTCATTCAACCTTTCATGCCATACTAAAGAATTAATATTTATCTTGAATGGGCTGCTTCTACCATCAGGTAACAACCATGATGTCAACATCCAGGAAATATGACCATTTTAATTTTAGTTCAAGCTTATTCAACCTCTAGTAAACATCTTTGGGCTCTGGGACACCGAACAATTTTGCATTAAGTAAATGAGAATAAATGGGTTAGAGGAAGTTGACTGAAAAAAAAAATTGTTGTATAACACTCTTGAAAGTTTTATTTTAAAATAGCCCATCTGTCAACAGGACATTGCCACTTGAGAAATTCTGTGGATAAACTTGGCAGAGTTTGGGTCTTTGATGTTGCAACTGTGAATCTTGCTCTTTGCGAGAAAGCAGCCATGGAACCAAAGGGGATACTGTTAAGATGCTGCCAATAAATAGGATAAAAATCAAATAGAAGGATTGCACATTGCAAACCATGGAATAGTTGATTTAACAAGCAAGTATCTTATTCCAACTTGGCAATCAAGATTTCTCAAACCTGGCTTTCACAAGATGTTATTTAGAATTTTATAACTAAAGGTTCTACAGTCAACTATATTTGGAAATTGTTAGTTTAAACATAGTTGTTCAGGTTTTTTAATTACAGGATTTTTCAGAGTCTGTGTTATGAATGTTTATAAAAGGCTTTTAAGATTACAGCCTTATTTCCCTAACTTATTTGACCTTCCAACTTTTGGTGGAACATCTCAAATATAGTCCAGAATCATCACAGCTTACCTCATTTCCATGCACTGCATTGTGACCAATAATCTGTTTTTGAATTTAAAAGTTTCAAAGTTTTTATATAAGAAAATTTAGCCAAAGCAAGTATTGAGTATTGTAATTAGATGGAAATTCTTACTCGAAAGAATTTCTATGCCTGGATTAATCATGGAAATCTCAGTCAGAATGAAGAAAAGAACTGTATTTACCAGAGAACTCTGCATACGCCTCTCACTGGGAATTGAGGGAGCACTAAGGGACAAGCCCTCTGGTTATGTAAGGACAGCTCTGCTCATCTGCTCATCCCAAGAAATAAAGTGTATTATACAAACAAAATTAAGTTATTTCATGGTACAACTACTTTGAAAATAAGATATGTTCACTGCTTTCATATCCAAATGACTAAGCTAATTTCCTTTTCATCTTGGTGAGAACAACAATCTAATTCTATTTGATTTAGAATACCAATGAATTAACTGCATCTTTTCATCAAATATGGTCATCTTCCTTTAAAAAATTTTCAGTGAAAGATGTGAATGGGTCAAGTTGATTTGCAATGCAAAGAAAAACTAAAAGGAACCATTATTTCATTTATCTGAATGAAGATGCAATCTGCAAAATCTGTATAATGAGAACATCAAAATTTTTTCTTGTCATTGTGCCAATAACTAATAGCCTGCTGGGTTTTTTTCTTTAAATATTAAATCTCCCCTGAGGAGGCTTACTGAGTTATGATTTACCTTATTATATTAAGCATAGTCTAAGGAATATTCTGGTTTATATTTTCTTCAAAATTCCAGAGTAGATAAATGAACCTATCCTAAGAATAGTAATAAGTACAGAGAGGGAGTAGGATGCTCAGGAGTCAGGAGACGTGTGTCCAAGGTCTAGTTCTGCTACCCATCTCTAGGCATTATTTCCCTAACAGAGAATGGAAAGGTTGGGCTTGATCATTCCAAGGATCCTTCAAGCTCTAAAAATCCATGATTCTAGAATAATTTTTAACGTGCCAGCCCCTGCAGCTGAAATACAAGTAAGTAGAATGGGAATGACTTCTGGTGTGTGATGTGCTTCCCATTCTAAGGCAATGCAAAAATAGCTGAAGGATTTTTCAATGTATTCCTTCCTGTACAGCCCATCACTAAAAGGAGAAGCTACCTATTAATCTTCATCGAATGAGGCTAAAGGCACCTCTGGAGTCTGGTCTGGGAGAAATGAGTTTTGCAGAGTTAAACACTACACAGATTTCCCCCTCATATGCTGCAAAGATTTCTACTTTGTTTTTCCTTGAGTTCATGACTTTTTCCTGAACTTTCTATTCTGAGTTTGAATCACACATAAATGTGAGCTAATGTGTGGGCCATGGAATATACAATTTTATATGGAAAGTCAAAATACTCAGGGACACACTTTAAAAGGAAGTTTATTTTTACACTTTTGAGGCATTTGTGTGAATACTTATGACACCTAGTGGTCAAAAAATGGGAAATGGACTATTCAAGGAAGAGGAAGTGGGAATGGCTTGGAAGAGAAAAGGTTGTAGATAAGGGAAGAACTGCTTTTTTTAAAGAAAAAAACATCCATTAAGATGTCTAGCTTTGTGGTCCCTTATTTACAAAGAAACAATTTGAAGAAAACAAAGAATATAAAAGGAGTGAAATGATTCTTAAAAAGAGAAAGACTCTAAAGAATCGGGAAATATGTTTTCCACAGAGAATGAGGAAGAATTTCATCTTTGTATATTCTTCCCATCCAGCAGTAAGAAAATAATCATGACAGACACTTCTTTGACCTTCCACAGCTTAATCCAAGCATGCATGGATCCAAAATTATCTTTAAGATTGGTGAACAGAGAGAACAGCTATATCAACATCTTTTCATTCCCCATACAGTCTTAGAAAACTTTGTCAACAAAAGCTAAGGATGCTTTCTGCAGTGATGTTATAACAAAGCTGTTTTACGTCTAGGAAAGCACTTAATTTGTATGCAGCATGTGAGATTTCATTTAAAAAATAAACTCTCAATTATTCATGACAAATCTAATTTGCAAAATCTCCGTAAGAGATGCAGATCCAGGGTCCCTCTTAAATAAAAACAGTTGATTACTTTGATTGTTAGGCTAATGTGTCAACTCAGCCAGGTAATAGTGCCCAGTTGTTTGGTTAAGCAAGCACTGGGCTAATTGTAATACAAGAACATTTCATGGACTTTAATCATCAATGAGATGATTGCATAGATGGTTGATTACATCTACAGTCAACTAAGGAGATTGCCATCAGCAGTGAGTGATGTCTCATCCAAACAACTGAAGGCCTTAAAAGGGGAAGTGATTTCAGCATTCAGAGAGAGAATTCCCATCTCTACCTCAGACAGCCAGCATCTCCTGGGACCTCATCAAAGACCTTCATCAGAGCCCCTGGTTTGCAGCCTGCCCTACGGAATTTGGACTTGTGTATCCCCACGGTCGTGTGAGACAATTTTTAAAATCTCATACTATTTACAGTTATAACCTGTTGGTTCTGTTTCCCTAGAGAACCCTGACTAATACAATTACTTGATTGGTTAAAAAAGCAGTGAGAATCAGAAAGCTATTAAGATCAGAGAGAAGATGCATATAATTCAAATGCAGTCGAAAAAATAATTTACTGGGGAAGGGGGAGAGGGAGGTAATGAGCACCACTGTTAATGGCGACAGCCTTTAACAATGTTCCTAGCAGTGGTTACAAGCAATCATTCATTTTGGTTCTTACACAACTTTTTGGCATTTCCCCAAGAGATCCATCCTAGGAATTATCAGCATTTCTACCAGCTCAACCATTTACTTTACTACATATACTGAATATTCCATTCTTTGAAACAAAGCATAATTAATTGTTTAGACCTCCCCAATCTGAGGTATATTCCAGAACATCTGCTGCTCTATCCAACATTTCTCTTAGAAGATGTAAGGATGGTGGTAGATGGAGTTATGTAAGTCACTTCTCTCTAAAGCAAAGCCCTAAATATTCTGGCTTATATGCCTTGCCACTAATATATTACACTAGTTGTTAATTTCCATGTTTAAATTAGGTTGAAATTACTCAAGAATTATTTATTATTTTGGAGTTCCTATACTACTGTTTCCCTTCATTATTTTAAGTAGCCCAAAAGTGGGAGACTCGGTGGAATCCTTTCCAGACACTGAAAATTGCCTGACAATTAAACTGGCTCACTAAGAGTGGATGATATATAATACATTTCCTATAGCTTTGGGGATAAAAGAGTTTAAATAAGAATTAGCTGCTGTGGAAAAAAAGAAAGGAAAGAAAAGAAAGAAAGAAATCAAGTTCTCAGAATCCAAATGCCTAGTAAACAAGCTTTCAGGAACCAAGAGAAGCACTAAAGTTTCTCTTGACATTGTTCTTACAGCACTGTTCTGGAAACCAAGAAAATGGGACCTAGCCAAGGCTCCACTATTTAACCATCTGTGATTCTTTGGACACATCATGTAAACTTTGTAGGTCTTCCATTCTTCATCTTATAAAATGAAGGTATTGTACTAGAAGTTATCTAAGGTCCATTCCAGCTTCAGAATTTGATTTGTTAATAGTTTATTGTGTCTACTTTTTTCCTTGCTTTATTTTCTCTACTCATTATGCTTGTCAAGTTCCCAGTTCAATCCTCTCTGAGATTTGAATCAAGAAGAGAACAGGAAAACAGATAGTATCTGTTTCTTTCTCTCATATGAAAAAACAGAAAATAGAAAAATAGAACATAAGATTATCTTGGGAAAGAAAGAATTAATGTTTTAAAGGGAAAAAATCATGAGCTTAATTTAGGCAGTGACATATAACTGTTTTACTTGACATACACAATAATCATTTTATGACATTTTTCAGTACTATTGGTTTGTAAGTTAGGTATTAGTAATTTAGTGTTTTAAAAGTGGGAAGTGAGTAGACTTAAGGACTTAGGAATTGAGGATTCACAAAGCTAAAAATTGTTTTTAAACAATTCTGTACACTTCAGGAGAGGTTCAAATATCTGATATGGGTGGGGTTGAATGCTCTTTTCCCTTCTTTATAGCCCTGAACATATAAGATTCTATATTTATTTCTCTGAATTTTTCTACCAAGTGACTCTTCTAAGTCCTTCTGGGCTTTGGAGTTATTTGATTCCATGACTCCTATATGGCAACTTGAGAACAGGAAGGACAATAGTAGATTAATGAAGACGGAGAAGATAGGGCATTTAGGAATAAATATAATTTTTGCTGTTTTTGCCATTTTAAAATTTACTTGGTGAGGAAACACTACAGTATAGGTGGTCTAGAAAGAGCAAGAAACAAGAAACAGGAGTGTAGACAGACAAGTATTACTAGGCATGTGCCTGAAAAAAAGTGTTTTTTTGTTTTTTAAGGAAAAAAAACACTGTTTTTTGCCCTCTAACCCTTCTCCGTTCATTCAAGAGACTTTATTCATTTGACGTTCAAGTACTACTTGCATGTGGGTGGATATGGGCTTGTATATTTACAATAGGACTTCTTGGGAAGTGCTAAAATAAACCTTGTGGCTGAAAAGATTCTTGTACTTGAGAAACACAAATTGTTTTCTTTTCAGTGTTATTTATTTAACTTATAAACTAAAGTGTGAGTGCACGCATATGATTCACACAATTCAGAGACTATCCGCTACTCTATGTCAGTGGACATTTACAATGTAAGAGTGTTAAAAATAAAAAAGCAAAGCTATGTGGCCTGATCTGCTAGCATTCCTTTCCCAAACGATAAATTAACTACAGAACTAGATTGAAAAATCCACAAGATTATCTAACATTTCCAAGCTATGTCTTCCTTAAGTATGTTTTTAAAAAGCAATGAAATTAATTGTGGAGGAGAAAACCATACAGGATACATAGCAATCAAAGAACCATTATCTTCCATTTTTAATTAAATTCTTACATTTAATTAAATAAATTGCCTGACTTTGTTGAGGCTTATTTCAGGACCTGGTTTGATATACTTGACTAGCAGAATGATGGGGTTAAAAATAATCTAAACCATATGTATTATATATGTACTATACAGTAATATACAGGTTTTATTGAAACGGTTCTCATGTTTGTTCAAATGGCATCTTTGTTTCCATATGAATCTATTGTATTGTAAACTTACAATGGGGCAGGCAGCATTTCTAACCCAATGAGAGTTGTCCCAAATATCAAGTCTGTAATTGCAATCTCATGCATACCACACCCGTCGATCCATTTCTGCCACTCATCTCAGCCAGCAGGAACCTCTGTTTGACTCTCTGCCAAGCTATGCTGTCAATGTCCTGGAACCAATAAACCCTATATCTCAATCCTGAGCAAACTGGGTGCTGCACCTTCTTTCTCTATAGTGAATTTCCCCTTCTGTTACTCATTAGCAAAACACCCTTCCAAGAACTTACCTCACATCCTTTCCACTTTATCTGAGACTGCTTTTCCAGAAAGAAGCACTACAGATTTGTAGGCCCTTCTGTTTGTTCCGGAAAAAAAAAACAAAAACCAGTTCTTTTAAAACACAATCAGGTCTCTGTGGATGTTAGCAGCAGGTGCGCCCCTGTCAAGCACACAATTCAGAGACTACCTGCTACTCTCTGCCAGTGGACTGAAGAGGGTTAAAAATAAAAAAGCAAAGCTTTGGGGCCTGCACAGGATCCCAAATGAAATTAGCTAGTGTCATGAGTTCTCCCACCTATAGGGAGTGGTAATATTTTTATTGGCAAATGGTTATTAGTTTCCAGGGAGTTTTATTGTAAAGAATTAGGTGCAAAACATATATAACAGCGTCTCAAATAATTCCAGCATACTTATCAGGGCGACAGAATAATTGGTTATTAGGAACATGTAGCAGTTCAATCTGTCAAAATGTTTTGATACGTAGACTCTAGAGTCTCTTTAAATTGAGTAAAACAATATACTGTGGACTTTATTTATACAAGCAAAATACTGAAAGCAATCCATGTAACTATTAATTGAGCCTTCCTTAAGTAAATGTGCAATTGTTAAAAGTAACAAAACAGATCAATATGCACTGATAAGGACATATTCCAAGATAGATTGTTAAACTAATAAAGCAAGGTAAAGAGATGTATATATAATTATTCTAGCACTTACGGAGAGTTGCTGAAAGATAAGACAACAGTTAGCATGACTGCCTCTGTAAAGGTGAACAGACTGGCTGACGACTCCAGTGATAAGGAGACTTACTGGTTACTATATAACCTTTCAGATTTCATAATATGTGCATTGAATTTATTGATTGATTGAAAATTATTTATTAATTAAAAAACACACATAGGTTTTGGAATTAGTCTTGGATTAGTGTCTGATAAAACACAAGACACCAGTTAAATCTGAATTTTAAATAAACAATGAATAAAGTTCAGTCTAAGTATATCCCAAATACTGACTTTTGACATACTTAATACTAAAAAGTTATCTGTTGTTTATCTGAACTTCAAATTTAACTGGGCAAACTGTATTTTTATTCGTTCAACATGGCAACCCTGCAACCTGACCCCACCATTTATTTTGTTTGTGACCCTGGGCAGGGGACTTAGATCAGATTCCTCTGAAGCGGAAGGAAGGAGAGAAAGCCACGCGGGGGTGATATGGCTTGCTCAGCCTGATCCCACCAGGGAACTCTGCAGCCTGAATTCAGCCTCAGTGTTCTCCGAACCAGCCAGGCCGCGGCTTCCGGCCTTCGTACTCCCAAGTGCACAGGGCGCACGCAGACCCCAGGTGCTGGGTTTGGGAGGAGAACATCAACTCCCAGGAACCTTCAGCCTCTGTACGTACAGGCAAAGTGGCCCCACTAGGCCGAGAACAGGCTTCCCAAGGACAGCTACAGCTGCTAGACGCTGAAAGTACTTCAAGGCTGAGTAGTGAAAAGTAACTGTAAGGAGGCATCCAATGGGACAAGTACGTCCCTGGGAGTACCGGTGAGCAGGGCCACTCCTATTCCTATCCTGGTTCCTGAACCCATATATTCTTCCTGTTGAGTACACGGTAGTATGTGATGGCTGTTCCTGATGGAGTGCCCGACTCTAGCTTTGCCTTCAAGAGGCTGTTCCCTGGCCTCCCTGGCCAGAATGTTTCCGGCGAGGTGGAGCGTAGTAGGCCCAGAGGCTTCCAAGGCCACTCTTGGCCCCACGTCGTTCACTGTCAAGTGTGTCCGTTGGCATGAGGCGATGTACAGTCAGCAGATCCCACCCTTCGTCGGCGGAAGCCTTGTGGCAACAAAGGTAAGCCCCTAGCCGCAATATTTGTCCATATAGTCAGGATGCCTTGAGCCATAGGTCCGTTTGAAGAAAGGCTGGAGAAGGTCCCGCTGTAAACACCTCCAGTGGCATTGCAGAGTGTTCTGGTTATCTATTGCCACATAACAAATCACCCCAAAACGTGTTTCAAGTGACAGCAATCGTTTTATTAACTCGCCGGGTTTCTGTGGGTCAGGAGTTCCACAGGGCTCAGCAGGTCTGTTCTATGTTACCCAGAAGCAGTGTCCCACTGAGGGAGGGAGCAGGGCCAGAAAGATGAGAAAACAAATCCTGCAGGGGGCAGGTGTAAGTCTGATCCACTGGGCAACTCTGGAGTGTGCCTTACATCTCCCAGTTGTCCTAACCTGATGTGAGGGCGGGAGCTTTCACATTCCCACACCTGACTGTCAGTGGATAGCAGGCATCTGGGCAGCAGGGGTAGCGTGGGGAGTCAGCTCTTCTGGACCAGTGGCTGTCCACATGTGCAGCTCGTGTCTGCTTCAAGTTACTTTTAAGTCCCTGTTTCTGGATTTGTAAAACGGAAATAACAGTTTTATCAACTTCATTTTTTCAGGATTAAATGAAATTATGCACATAAAATTCTTATCACAGTATCTCATAGTACATTTTTGCGGAACAGAAATTATCCACAATATGCTATTGGTTTTTTTGTTTGTTTGTTTGTTTGTTTAAAGATTTATTTATTTATTTATTTATCCCCCCCTTGCTGCTTGTGTTTGCTGTGTCCATTTGCTGTGTGTTTTTTCTGTGTCTGCTTATCTTCCCCTCGCTGTGAGGTCTTGCTGCATCAGCCCACCGCGCCGCGCAGGCTGGCCTGCCCTCACAAGGAGGCCCCGGGAAGCGAACCCAGGGCCTCCCATATGGTAAATGGGAGCTCTATCCATTGAGCTACACCCGCTTCCATATGCTATTGGTTTTATGTGCAGTATTTCCTCTGAATTCTGCACAGCAAATATTTTATCACAGGCAGATAGATTTCCTTAAATATCAAGAGAAAATCTAAGTATCAGAACTTGAGTGGCTCGAGATAGTATTATCACATTAAAGGAATTTCAGGAAAGCCTGCTTTATATTTTAGTACCTTACTTCCCTCTTCCCTCATCTGGGTTAGCCTACATATGCAGAATGCTTTTGCTTTGCGCTAACTTATTGAAGTTTTGTTGTTTCTGTTGAGTCATCGTTAATAGTTTTTTATTAAAGTGATAAAAAGATTAACATTTCAAATTTACATAGCTATATATTTTAAAGTAGTTTTCCTACTTTTAAAAAGTATATGTTATTTTCATGTTCAATACACTTTCTAGACATTTAGAACACTAACTGGCACATAGAGAGGCAATAAAAATATCTGTTGAATGAATGAACAAATGAGCATTATTCATAACAATCAGAAAAAAGGGAATAATTACAGACCTACAATCTCTTACCCACTGTGGCAGTTTGAGATTATTTATGAATTCCAAAAAGAGATATTGATTATGTTTGTAAACTGTTCTGTTCCTCTGGGTGTGATATCCTTTGATTGTATTAAATTCAAACATTTTATGTTTTCTTGATCATGTTAAAATTAGGGCTTTGATTCGACCATGTCATTAGGACATGCAGGGTTGAGTCCCCGCCCCCTTGGTGGACTATATAAATGGAAACTTACTCAAGGAGAATACAGGGGAAAATACACAGAGGAATAAAGAGAGCTCCACAAACAAGGAAGAGGAGAGGACTTTGATCCTGCTGCCCTGAGAAGACAGATGAGCCATTGGCCTAATAGTTTACAGCTGACTTTGTAAAGAGACCAGAGCATCTGAGCCTAGAAAGAAACGAGCCCTCCAGCCTACAGCTGAGATCAGAAGAAGCTGGGCCCATGGAGCCTTAAGAGGAAAGAGGAAGACCGAACCATCTCAGACATCGCTTGCCATCTTGCTTTAACATGTGGCAACAGATTTTGGTGAGGAAGTACCTCTTATGATACCTTGAGTTGGACTCTTTAGGGC
>JAQZBX010043077.1:0-21794 GCA_029593785.1 Cabassous unicinctus | reverse complement strand
TTTTTTTTTTTGAAGGCTTCCATTTTATTACACCAACTAGGAAGTTAGATTATAGAAACAGGCAGATTGTATTTTAACTCAGAACCTATCACTGGCTTTACTGTTTAACTTTGGATAAGGTATTTAACCTCCCTGTTGTCAGATTTCTCTATGAAAGAAAGTTAATATTAATCTGAAGATAAAATGACCTAGACTACATGAGAAGACTTTTCACAGTACCTGGTACATGTGTGGTATGCAGAGTATATTATTCACTAAATGTAATTGGTTTCTGAACCTTTCTGGTTGCTCTCCCCCATTCTAATCGAAACAAACTGTATCTATGACCAGGTCTATTAATTATTCTGCAAAATCTGTTTCCCTTTGCATTTAGGTGTACCACATGAATGAAATCTAGCTTAGTAAGCAGAAGTGATTTCAAAGCATGGAGGATCATACTCTCCCACGTATGCTCCTCCATGCTCCTTTCACCTTCCAAATGAGTAGAATGCAGAGCACCTTCAAGGTGACCTTGGAAGCTAAAAGATTAAGATGACAAAGATGCCATCAGCCTGGTCCCTGCCTGATTGCATAGGGGTAGAACCCAATACCTAGAATGGCCCTGAATTGTTACATAAGTAAGAAATAAAGTTCTATGATACACAGCCATGACCAGTTAAGTTCTATTCATTAGGACCAGCTAGCCTATCCTAACACAATGGTCCATTCCTCAAAATCCCCCAAGGAATTTGGCTAATCTGATCAAACTATTCCAATTAACCTTTTTCCAGAGATGCCTCCTTCTGACTCTATACTTTGATTTAAAGAATCTTCAGATCTTTAAACAAAGGAGTCATTACCTCTGGAAATGAAAAATGCTCAGACAAGGAGAGGTGTGGGATAAGGATTGCCATTCTATGTCCTCCGTGTCTAGGGTGACCACATATTGTACTGGGTTCACGAGGGTCTTAGCTTATGCCTGATGTTCAGAATTCTGGAGAGTACGTGCTTCTTCTCATGCTCATAGTGAAGCTTATTTGGATAATAAATTGATGTTGACCCGTTGACTGCCACTCATTCATTTGTTGAGTGACCACATGCTCTGCCTTTGTTTAGGCCTGGTCTTTGTAATAGACAAAATATACATCATAACCATGACCTTGAAAGGATTTGCTTGGTGAGCTACTATTTAAAGACACAAAAATCACCCAGAGTCTACACAGCCATTCATAGTATAAGACCATATTTTTTAAATTTGCAAATAAGAGAGAACAATGTTTTAAAAAGAGATGATAAAATACTAAGAGAAGAATATATGTTTCATAGCTAATGATCTATTGTTTAGTGATCATTATATATTCCTTATATAATGTTTATAAATTGATATATTTTTAAATTAACTCTGTATTGTAAACATTTTCTATATTACTAAATATCCTAGATCACCCTTGTAATTGATTTAGACTATTTCATTGGAATTAACCCAACTCCTTGGAGGATGTGTTGAGACTTGCTGGCAATACTTTCTGCCTTCCATTCGCTCCTCAGTGCACTGAGGTGTGGTAGCTGTCTTCTTTGACACTGATCTTTTTTGACACTCTCCTCAGAGGTCACCAGTTGCCTTCACTTTGCCAAATCTAGTGGGTCTTTTTCATTCCTTTTCCTATTGGATTTGTTGATAACATTATATGGTTCTTTATAAAACTCTATTTCACTGAGTTTTGCAAACTCTAATTCTTCAGAATCTCCTTTTCTTTGCTGCTTCTTTTCCTTCATTTCCTTTTCTGTGACTGTTCTTTGCTTTCCATTGAGCTTCTGTTCACAAATACAAATCTCAGAATTATCCAACTGTCTGCTTTTCATATCCCTTTAAAAATTCCATAGCCACTTCAAACTTGATTTGTCCAAAAACTAATTCACGATCCTACTTTCAGAGGGCAGGTGAGAGGAAGAACAAATGTGTTACTTCTTAAACTTTTCATAGCAGCAAGTCAATAAATGTAGGCAAATAATGAAGCAGGTAAGTAAAAATAAAAAACACTGTAACTTCCTTATGTTTAACAACATTTTCACCTTAGCACTGGAGAGTTCTTTTAGGAACACATATCTCTTATGAAGAAACAGCTACTTGAAATGTTTAAATTCCTTCTCTTTTTTTTTGGATTAATTTTGTTTTGGTTTCATTCAAATAAAATTTAATTGTGTATGTTTGAATAAAAATAGCATGTATAATATGTTCATGTTTGTTGTCTCTCTATATTTATACCTATAAATATACATATGTAGATAGATATCTATACTTTCTCTAGATCTATCATATATATGTATGTATATATATAGCTATGTATGTATTTAGATGCAGCATATTTTCTTTGAACTTTATCTTCATTTGTTTGCCTTATTTTTTTATTGGTATATAATAATAAACATCTATCTTTTTAAAAGTTCTTTAAAAAACTTCCCAGCCTACTCCACTTAGTTTTTCTATCTCAGATGATACCACCACTGCCACACTCACCCAATTAGAAAATTGAAATTCTTTGGCTTTTCTACATCCATATCCATTCCCTATGCTTGCTTGCCAAATCTCCCAATCTTATCTACTAAATAAATATTTCTCAAAATAGTGTGTTCACTCTCCCCATTTCTACTACCTGTCTTTTCATTCAGACTGATCACGTCTTCCTAGGACCATGGCAACAGTCTCTTCTTTAGAGGGTTGGCTTCCTTAAATACCTGCTACACACTGCTGTCAAATACAACTAACAAGTTGCCAAAAGAACAGGTCACTCTCTAGTTCAAAAGTCTTTGATGGTATTCGATCACCTGTAAATTAATGTATAAGTTCTCTTTCTTGGCTTATACAAGTTCTTCCAGACCTATCTGGCTGCTACCAACTTCTCAGACTCATCCTCATATCCAGAACTGCCCCACATCCCCCACCCTACTTTCTGTTTGTTTATTTGTTGTTCTACACCATCTCAACCCATTCCTTGGCTTGGTTGTGTTATTCCTTCTGGCCATGAAACTATTTGTTTCCTTTCTTATTTTGTTTTCCTAAACCATGCAGTCTTTGAAATTCAGCTCTTGGAGACTTCCTGAAAGAAACTATCCTGAATGCCCAAGATTGACAAGAGTCTCTTCTATGCGCTTGCAATATATTTGTTATGTGAATTTCTTGAAGATATGGATAATTCCTAATTCCTTTTGGCATTCTTGAGCCCCAGCACAGTGTCATACAGAGATGCCTAGTCAGCTATGTTTTAGGACAGATTGACAATTTGATAAGAAAATATTCTTATATGCAAGGGTTCAAAAGAAGGATCCAGGTTCCTATCCCACCCTATTCTTTGGTTTCTTTTATTTCATTCTCTGTCTTTTAAGTCTCCTAAACATGGAGGCTTGGTTTGTCTTATAAAATTAATGCTGAAATCATGCTAACCCTAACAGTGTGGAAATTGAACTTCATGTCACAAAACCATCTTTTAGTTCATCAATAGGGTGAGAAATCAAATGCGTTAATAAGCATTTGATATGCTCTTTGTCTTGAAAGACCTAGGAAAACATGTCAAAGAACATGGATTTCTAAAACGCGGAGTGATTGCCTTTTCTACTTATTAATTGTGTGATAATTGAAATGTAACTGAGCTTTCCTCCCTCCCTCCCACCCTTCCTTCCTTCCTTCTTTCCTTCTTTCCTTCCTTCCTTCCTTCCTTCCTTCCTTCCTTCCTTCCTTCCTTCCTTCCTTCCTTCCTTCCTTCCTTCCTTCGTCCCTCCCTCCCTCCCTTCCTTCCTTCCTCCCTTCCTTCCTTCTTTCCCTTTTCATTCTTTCATAAAAGGGGACAATAACTCTTACAGGATTTCTGCTGAGAATTCATAAGCTGGAGAGTCTGCAGTTCACTGTGTGGGAGACTTTTAGCAATCAGTGAGTGCTTGCTAAGTATTGCTGCCCATGAGCTGCCTCTCCCACCACTCCTCGCAGAATCCAAGGCTGCCTCTGCCTCACTATTTGGAACCTTTAATTAGCACATACTTGATTCTACCTTGAAGCATAATTACCTTCCTAAAGGGAAGGTTTTGTGTATTGTTAATTTTCCCTTTGCCTTGCACAGTACCTGAGACACAATAATCACTTAATAAATGTTAGTTAAATTTAAAAGTAAGCAGTAATGTAGGGTTTAATAAATGCTACAGAAGGTCCTAAAGCCATGACATTTTATTTCATTTAATCCTTACAATAACTCTATGAGGAAGGTACCACTGATGTCCTTGCCTTATAAATGGGAAAACTGAGGCATAGAAAGTTTCAGTAACACTCCCAGGGCCTCTCAACTCCTAAGTGACCAATCAGGATTGACTGCAGAAACTAAGCTCTTAAGTCAAATTCTTTCATTAAATTCTTTACATTTTAACAAAGCCTGTTAAAAGGAAATGCAGAACAAATGCCATTCCTAAAAGCATATTCTATTTCTTTGACAAACCATAGAAAATGGGTAATAGTATAATTAGCTTTGAATATTATGCCATGATTTTCTATGTGTTACCTTCATTGTTTAATTGAATGAAAATGATTCCAATCAAAGCATCTCACTTTTGTGTTTGCAATTCCTTCACACTGATGTGTGGGTACCTGTTAGGTCTCTACTCTACAGAAGGCAAATACGCTCTGCTTCTGCTCTTGGCATGCTGAGAAAAGTAAGTAATAGGATCAGACTGCAGTATCACTGGCTCCTGGATGATTAGAATTTCCATTCTCCTCATAGTGTGTCAAAAGTTAGGCTCCCCTTATCTCTCCATCAGCACTTATTTTATCAGGATGCACTGTGATGAGTGTTTGGGGATGATTTATTATATGTGACACAAGTTTCTGATTATGCATTCATGAATGTTATGTCTGCAGGATTCTATAGTGCCAGCTGGCACCAGTACACTGAGTTGAGATGAATAAATGAATAATTGTTTTGATAATATTAAGCAAGCATGCATAATATCGCATTGCAAGATCTGTTATTAACATAAACAAAAGGAGTCTTTACTGGTTGTATGCTATTCTGCTTTCAGGAGCAATGTAATGTGTCCAAGCTGGTAAGACTTTGCAGGTATCAATTACAACACCAGTCTTTTCCTGACTATCTCAGGATCAGGTGGGAACACCAGTGTGTTTAAAATAAGATGGCTGAGTAGGAATCATTTGGGCATTTTATTTAAAATACCAGCCACTGTTCTTCCCTCATAGGATTTTAATTCAGTTTATCTCAGATTAGGGTAAGAAAATCGGTGTATATTTTTAACAAACACCACAGGCTATTATCATGTGAAGCCAAGTTTAGAAACCTTTGGCATGATCCAACCTCCCACTAATTCTACTTTCAATGTAATACTTAAAATTCTCAACAAACTACCAGACAAATGATGATGCACCTTTGGTCATTTCTAATGACAATTGACTCACTATCTTGCAAGGTATTCCATTCCAGATTTGTAGCACTAGCAATAGGAAAGTTCTTCTTCCTAAAGCAAGATATCTTGAATTATTAAACAGGGTTCCTATATATAGTAAACTGCCTCATTCAAGAAGAATTAGAACTTGCCATGTTTATTACTCAAGGGAAATTATGATTCTGAGAAAAACTCAGAAAAAATTCAATTCTCTACCTCCTCTTTCAAAAAACTAAGATAACATAAAAAAAGATTTTAAGAAGTCAGAGAATATTTGCTAAGAAGGAACAATTTTTTGACATACCCTTACTCCACCCTACTCCCAGGCTGAGGATGAAGGAGGAATAAACTGGGTAAGTCTGAGTTTCATAATATTTTCCATGATTTGAGAGCAGCCTACAAAAGGCACAGTGAGCTGGCAGAGCTGATAAGACTGTCAATTTAAGTGAGAGGGAAGACAGATTGAACAGTGACCTCTGGGGACACAGATGAAAAAATTGTAAATGAGAATGGGGATGTCAACACTGGTTCTATGTAGATAGATCATGAGGCTTTGGATCACATAACCCCATTACCATTTGCCCAGCACCCTGGAAACAGGTCAGCCCCCACCAACTTGTGATTCAACCTTGTGAAGAGTGGAGACACTGAGTTCACTGAGAATAACTTTCCACTAACCAGTGGTGTGAGGGCTGAAATTAAAATTAAGTTCTGTTGTGGAAACCATGGAAAACAGCATTCTTGCACATTTGAGAGTGTGGACTACACTTTATCCCAACCACTCTTTCAGGGAGTCCAAATCAATTTCTCAGCATCTTCCACCAGTTTCTACCTGTTAGAGGCATTCAAGGTAAATTTTTCTTTCATATGTTTCCTTTTGGCTAGTTGAAGACCAAGATGGTGATTTTCTGTTCTCTAGACCATTCTCAATTCCATTATACTTCATTTGTGAAGTTGTAATCTGCCATCCTACACATTATCCATAACATGGATGACTGAGATATTATTATTCCTTATCCAAGAATGCTTGAAGCTATAATTTTTTATCCAAATATGGTCTAAGAAATGTGGCTTGGAGCACCAGCTGTTTTAATATTAGTTTTGAATATAATATAAAATAATAAACCCAGAAGAAAACATCATTTAAAAAGTTGGTGTGTGTCTGGTCCATGCTAAGCATCATAAGGGATCCTAACAGGTATAGATCTGGTTCTGGCCTAGAGACTCTATTGCACAACCAAATTCATTAATTGATCTGGTTGGCCAAGAAGCTCCCCTAACAGTTTATTTGATTTTACATTGTATTTTTTTTTAGTTTTCTATTTATTGGATGTATTGGAGTAAGGGTAGGCCTTTGTAAAAGAGGCAACTGTAATACAGTAACTTGAGGAGTTGAAAATACTATTTCTTTCATACATAGATAGCATTCCAGATGTTAAAAGAACAAGGTGTTAGGGCAAGTTTTTGTTCCTCATGGTCTTTTATAAAGCCATTCTTTTTAAAGCTTTGCTTCCCCCTCTTCTGCTCCTCTCTCATCAGGCCCACAGTCTCTTTCTGTAAATAAAGTTTTATTGGATAAAGGTCACACTCATTCATTACATATTGTCTATGGCTGATTTTGCACAACAGCAGAGTTGAGTAGCCACAAACTAAAATATTTAATATCTGGTCCTTTATGGAAAAAGTTTGTCAACCCTACCCTAGGGTTTTCCACTATCCGTGTGATTAAGCTGGTCACCACCACATTTGAGATCAGCCTGCAGAAAGGGGAAAAAGCCATGGAAAAACTCACCCTTGAAAGTCCAGGACCAAAAATGGAATGTGTCACTTCTTCTCACATTGATTTGGAAAGAACATGGAGTCAACTGGCAATGCCTAACCACAAGGGAGGCTGGAAATGTGGCAGCGGTGGCAGTCATGAACCAGGCTACAAGTCTGTGTTATGGAAGGAGGAGAAAATGAGCTCTGCTGGAAAGCTAGCAGTCTCTCCCATGCTGATTAACACAAAAGAGATGAGTGTGTTTCTCCTTTAGCAGAAAACACTTCTGTCTTTTTCAACAGAATAAAATCTGTCAATCAAATTTTCCCTTTGATTTAATGCCTGTGTTTATTTTAAAGAAAAACATATCTATATGTTTTTTAATCATTTATACCTCTCATCAAAATGTTGTTTCCCTACAGCTTTTTGACATTCAAAATTCCTACTAAAAAATGAATAGCAAGTTTGATTTTGTACTATAAAGCTTAAAAGCATATGTGGCATTTAAATTCAGAATGTCAGCATGTACCTAGTTATTCCCTAAAGAAATTAAGGATTCCCATAAACATTGAATGGAGCTGATTGCAACAGAGATCTTCTTCAGCCCTCATCTATGCAATCAAAATAATAACTCTATTGTCAAATAATAAACAAAGGCATCTTGGATATAACATGACCCCTACACATTGTATAAAAAATACCCAGTTTGTAAATTGGATTCAAATGTATTACCTCTTTTGTAATATAACCAGCTCTATCATTTTGGGGCTTTCTTCCATCTCCTGTTATAGTATCATCACAATCTCTCTTATCAGGAGAATAACTTCATCACCCTTCTCCTATTATGGTAGCCCAGAAATCCAGAGCTCTGCCAGTTACAAGTTAGTGGGAATTTCAATATTGAGAAGTTGACAAAGAAATGGAAGAGAATGTTTAAGTGTCAGACTTAGAGTAGACTGGTAGGACACATGAGTTCTGAGCCTTGTAAGCAACTCTGTATCTATTTGAATATATAAGCAGCATCTAATGATCCAACAAATTCCCAAGTCAGTTGCCTGAAAACCATTTTGTGAAATCAATGGAAGGAAAAGGGGTTGATATTTTATGGAGCATTCAGCCTGTGTCAGGCCCTCAAAGAGAATATATGCATATAAGTAATCTTCCCAACAGTATTTTGAGGCAGATGTTATCTCCTTTTTTTATTTTAAGAGATACCTGGGAATGAACAGGACCTTGTACATCCGAAGCAGTCACTCAACCACTGAATTACAACTGTTCCACCATCTCTTCATTTTTGACATAAGGAAACAGAGGATCAAAAACCTTAAGGAACTTTTCCAAGATCATATACATATACATATACTTATACATATACATATACATATACATATGCATATAACATATACATTACTTGAATGAAACTTACTTGAATTAGTCACATCCCCCAAAACAGCATGTTTCTCTCTGGGGTGGAGCATTTCTAGAGATGTTGAATAAGAAGGGAGTCAAGTCAGAAACCCTCAAGAACCTTGAGTGTATTCCTTTGGTCACAGTGCGAAGTTCCTGCCAACATAACCAGCACCCAAATCCTTCAGCCACCAGAGAACATTGACTGGAGTTTCCTGGGATGACTCGGCTTGGCTAAGATTCTGGTAAAGTGTCATTGTTTCTGAGTGACATGCTCAACAATGCTAGAAAGACACACTCAGACAATCTGAGGAAAGAAATGGACTGAAAAATCATGTGTGTATAAACAAGCAGTAGAAAGAGAGATTTATCACTTGTTCTAATAAATTGATAGGGAAATTTAAAAGCTTAATTATTTCAGCATGAATTTTGAGAAGCATCTTTTCCCACTGAACATATGAAAAAAGTTTCAAAGCATTTTGCAGCAATAAAACATCTGTGACCCAATTTACATAAAACAGAATAAAACCTGAGAGTTTTTAGCAATAAGCACAAAGATGGTTGTGAATACTTCTTCCAGCTCCCATCAATGAAAGGACCATTGTGAATGCAGGAGACCTTCAAAAAGGAGTCCTTTAAATGTCTGCAGTGCATGGGGAGATGATGAAGGGGATCCAAAACACCACTGAGAAGAAAGCATAAAGGTTCATGATAGATCAAAGACACTGGAAGAGGTACATTAAGAGTCACTAATGGAAACATAATGTCCTTTAGAAGGTTGTGAGGAAAACAAGAAAGACAGAATGAATTTTAAGGACAAAACCATGCTTGAAAAAAAATATGACACAAACACATTATCTGAAACATTGAAGTAAAATATTTCCAAATGTTTCTTTCATTGCATTTTGTGTGCTGCTAATAGAGAAAGGTGGGAGGCATATTCTGAAGTGTTTAATGGTTCAGTTTTAAAAGGTCTTGGCTATGTCTGAAAATGAAATAAATACCTCATTTACAGTGTATCAGGCAGTCTTTTTAAAAAAGAACAAACATCTTTTGAAGAAGACCAAGATCAGATCCAATATGTTCAATAAATATTCACGATTCTTGAATGATTTGAGATAGATAATTTAAACTGATATAAAATTTGAAAAGAATCTGTTCTGAAGAATGTATAAGATATTGACATATGGTAATATACTAATTAGAGGAAAAAAATAGGCAACACCTACTTCTGTAAGTTTTAAAGATCAAATCATGGAAAGAATTAAATAGATTGAATTGACAGTGAAAACTCTTGAACTTTCTTTCTTCCCTATTCTTTCAGCCTGATTTCCTAGTGCCCAGGCAATTTAATGCATCTAAAGCAGCCACTTTTGTAGGCATATTCACTTTGATCAAACTTCTATTTAGCAGAGAAAACTAAAGGCACTCAAAATAAATATAAATCTCTGAACATATTTTCTCAGAGAAATTTTTGACAAGCTCATCATCTTTATATGCATATTTGAAAATATATCTTCATGTAGATACTCTGTCAGTTAACATTTTAACTCCAAAAATTGATTAATTTTACACTGACAGTGACCCTCAAAGTGGAATATCATTTCCTGGCTGGATAAATAGCAAGTGGACTTTTCAAAATACAGCCCTACCCATCCCCTCTGCCCCTGAAGGGAATTTTAGTATATCTCTCCAAAGTGGTGTTTCCTACTGTAGGAGGTTGAATGGGAGCCCCCAAAAAGCCTATGTCCATTTCGTAATACCCACAAGTGGTGAAAGTTACCTTATTTTGGAAAAGGGTCTTTCCAGATGCAATTAAGTATCTTGAAATGAAGGTACTGTTTTAAGATTATCTGAATGAGCCCTGAAGCCAATCACAAGTGTTCTTAGACAAATATGGTTTGTCAGAGAGGGGAGAAGAAGCTACAGGTACACAAAGAAGTCTATGTGATGATGGAAGTGGAGATTGTAATGATGGCCCTACAGGCCAGAGAAGCCCAGGAATGCCTACAGCCACCAGGAACTGGAAGAAACAAAGGATGGATGCTCTTCTAGAGCCCCCAGAGTGAGCACAGCTCTGCTGGGTATCAAACTTCTGGATTCCATAACTGTGAGGGACTCAGTCTTAGTTGTCTCAAGTCACTGAGTTTGTAGTACTTTGTTGCAACAACCTGCCAACAACCCCCGCCCTGTTCTTATGAGAATTCATGACCATGTTGATTCACAGTTATTGGAGAGAATGGATCATTTATGTCAAGTACATTTGGAGCATGGAGCAGGATTAAGCTCAACAGGAGATTAACCCTCTATTCAGCACATCCTTATCAAAGACTAGATTCTATTATCAGCTCAAGATAATGTCAAAGAATAGAGCTTCATATTTGGCTAGCAATATACACCATAGCTGCCATGGGAATTATCATAAACTTAGTGTCATTCAACACCTTTGCAAAGTTGGATTGAGAAAAATAATATTAATGAGATTTCTTAAAGCACAAGCTGTCCCTTTTTTCCTCTGCATGAGAGTAGCCTATGGGAAGACCTGTTTGGACAAAGGAGTTGGTGTAGGCAAGTAAAGCAGATCTGTTCTATATTAGGGTATGCAGCAGTGGGAATAGGGCAAAATCGAGAGTGTATGCCAGTCAAATGTGGCAGATGGCACTCCATAGCCAGAGGTTGCTATGTAGGAACTCAAATCTAGTGTTGCCAGAGTGACTTCACAAGAGTAACTAAAATTCTGGATTTTTATGTGAACTTACCTAATTTTTGTATGTCAGCAACTAATTTAAAAGTAAACATGATGAAAACTAATATTGTAGAGAAACTAAACCATATCTCTGGTTTGGAGTTGCCCATAAGTTGTTAGTGTGCGACTTCTGTTTAGGGATCATACACTCTATTAGAGTATAGAGACAGACAAGTAGAGGCATTTGCTGGCATGATATTATATTTGCTTCCTCAACAGTGACCTATAAAACTGCCTTTTCTGATTCCTTGTTTTGTTTCTGATACAATGAGACAAATTGATGGATATTATTAAAAATAGAGTGAAACTCACCGCTCTGTTTATTTTAAGGATATTATTGTGGACAATGTTTGTTATGTGATTCAGAGTGATCTATAAGAACAATAACAGAAATGTTGTTTATGTTTTATTATCAGAAGCACTGTGTTTTTTATGGGGCAAAGAATTTGCTTTTACACCCATAATGACTGCCTCTGGAATTGGATTCTAGAAAGCTCAAAACTAAATCTGTAATATCACTACCCAACTGTCCTATTCTTCAATATGCAGCTATACTCTATCACTTTACCATAGATTATGTCCATATGCGTGATGGCTTACAACCTTCTCTTCTCTTTCTCTCCCTTGTTAACCTATCTTTCAGACAATGGTTCTCAGAGACTGCTCACTTTCCTCACTTCAAATCAGTGAGGTCATGTACTGTTCATCCTTCAATGCCTGGCTTGATCACTCAACATAAGGTCTTCAAGATTCATCCATGATACATGCTACAACATGAATAAACATCGAAAAGATCCTGTTGTGTGATATAAGCCAGACATAAAAGAAAAAAATGTTGTAAGATCTAGCTTATATGTTAGTTCACAAAAAAAGTCTCAATAAAATTAATAAATATTGCAATCATGCAATGTATCTTTTCCAGCCATGATGCAATGAAGCTAGAAATCAATAACAGAGGGAGAACTGGAAAATTCACAAATATGTGGATAAAAAACAATGCACTTTTAAACAATCAATGGATCAAAGAAGAAATCACAAGGGAAATTAAGAAATATCTTTAGGCAAATGAAAAGGAAAAGACAAAATAATAAAATTTCTGGGATGGAGCAAAGGCAGTGAGTGCTGAGGGAGGAAATTTTGGCTCTAAATTCTTACCTTAAAAAAAAAAAAGAAAGAATTCAAATCAGAAATCTATCCTCATAACTGTAAGATCTAAAAAAGCAAGAGCAACCTAAATCCAAAGCAAGCAGAAGGAAGTCTATATCAAGATTAAAGTGGAAATAAATAATATAAAAATATAAGAGAGAATCAAAGAAAGCAGTCTTTGAAAAGATAAAAAAAATGAACAAACATTTACCTGTTTTGACAAAGAAAAAAGAAAAGAGGATGCAAATAAGTAATATCTGAAATGAAATAGAATACATTACTACTGACCCCTCAGAAATAAACAGGATTATGAGAAGGTACCATGATAAATTGTAGGCCAACAAACTAGATAACCTAGATGAAATGGAAAAAAATCCTAAAAAAACACAAACTACCTATATTAATTCAGGGAGAAATACATCTCAACAGACCAATAACAAATAAAAAGATTGAATCAGCAATGAAAACCCCAATAAGGAAAAGTCCAGTAGCAGATAGTATCATTGGTAAGTTTTACCAAACATTCTAAGAAGAATAAATACAAATCATGTTCAAACCCTTCCAAAAAATTGAAGAAGAAGGAATACTTCCTAACTAATTCAATGAGGCCAACATCACATTAATACTAAAACCAGATAAGATGATATAAGAAAAGAAAATGATATAAAAATATACCTTATGAATATAGATGCCAAGATCCCCAAGAAAATACTAGCAAACCAAACCCATACCATATTGAAAGACATTTACTATGAACCACTGGGATTTATCCCAGGTTTGCAAGGGAAGTTCAACATAAGAGTATCAATTTATGTAGTATACTACATTAAAATAATGACGGAAACTAAAAACACAGGGTTATTTCAATTTGATGCTGAAAATGCAGTTGATAAAATCCAGCACTTTTTCTTGATAAAATCCCTCAGAAAACTATGAATATTAGAAGGGAATTTCCTCAACATGATGAAGGACAGGTGTGAAAAAACCATAGCTGACATCATACTCAGTAGTGAAAAGCTGAAAGCTTTCCCATAAAATCATGAACAAGACAAGGATGCCTACTGTCACCACTGTTATTCAACACAGTACTGGAAGTTCTACCTAGAGCAATTAGGCAGAAAAAAAAAAGATGGAAGGAAGGAAGGGAGGAAGAAACAGAAAAGAAGGTCAGTCAGTCATCCAAATTGAAATGAAGAGGTAAAACTTACCCTATTTGTAGATATTGTGCTCCTATATATAGAAAATCCTGAAAAACATACAACAAAGTTACTAAAACTAATAAACAAATGTATCATAATGTTAGGGAATAAAATCAACATGCAAAAACAAGTAGAGTTTTTATACACTAGCAACGAACAATCTGAAGAAGAAATGAAGGAAAGAATCCAATTTACAATAGCAATTAAAAGAATCAAATATATTGGAAAATTTTTAACCAAGGATATAAATGTCTTCTGCGTGGAAAAATACAAACTATTGCTGAAATAAATTTTTTAAAATGTAAATAAATGGAAGCACATTCTGCACTCATCCATTGGAAGACTTGCTGTTGTTAAGATTTAAATTCTACCCAAAGGAATTTCCAGATTTAATGAAATCCCAATCAAAGTTCCAACAGCCTTCTTTGCAAAAATGGAAAAGCCCCTCATCATATTTGTATAGAAAGCTAAGGGGACTGGAATAGCCAAAACAATGCAATAAAAGAAGAACAGAATTAAAGGATTCACACTTCCCAACATTGAAACAGATTACAAAGCTAAATTAATCCAAGCAGTGTGGTAATGGCACAAGGACAGACTTATAGACCACTCAATGGAGAATTCAGAAATAAACCTTCACATTTATGGCCAACTGATATTTAACAAGGGTGTTTCTTGAATAATTTCTTGAAAAATTGGTGCTGGAAAACTGGATATCCATGTGTAAAAGAATGAGGGTGGACCCCTACCTCACACCATATTCAAAAATTAACTAAAAATGAATCAAATACCCACAAATAAGAATCAAAACTATAAAAAGCCTAGAAGAAAATATATGGAAGCATCTTCAGGAGCTTGCACTAGGCCATGGTTTCCAAGACTTTACATCAAAGTTTAAAGTAAGAAAAGAAAATAATGATAAATGGGACTTCATTAAAATAAAAAAAAAATTGTGTATCGAGTGACTTTATCATGATAGTATAAAGACAACCTATGCAATGGGATACAATAATTGGAAAAATATATCTGATAAGGGTTTAATATCCAGAATATATAAAGAACTCTTGCAACTCAAAAAGTTGAACAACCCAATTTAAAAATGAGCAAAGGACTTGAATAGACATTTCTCCAAAGAAAATATACACATGGCCAATAAGCAAAAGAAAAGATGCTCCACCTCACTGACAAATAGGGAAATGCCAATCAGTAACACAATGAGATACCATTTCACACCCAATAGAATGTCTACTCTTAAAAATACAGAAAATATCATGTTGGAGAGGATGATGAGAAATAGAAACTCTTGTACATTGTTACTGGGAATGTGGCAAACATTACAGCAACTGCTGTGGAAAACAGATTGGTGATTCCTCAGTAAGTTCAGTACAGAACAAAACACCAAACTTGTTCTATGGAACAAAACACCATACTTCTTATCAACAACAATAAATCTCAGGAGATAGTACAACAATGTTTTCCTGTGGCTAAGACAAAATAAAAGTAAATCTAGAATTCTATATTCATCTACATAATCACTATTCAAGAGAAAGAGAATGCTAACATTTTCAGAGATACAAAGATTCCCCACACCCACCAATGAAAGGAACATTTAAGTATTGGGTCAGTAAGAAAAAATATGGGGAGAGGGAGGACAAGTAAGATAAAGAGAGGGATAAGAACAAAAATTCATAATAATAAGGAAGTTGACAGTGCTGGAGGAGGGGTTATTCAATGGGTATTGGATAAGAATACCAAGTAACTTAATTCTTGTTAGAAAAATTTATAATTTGTGTATGTTAAAAATTTAAGTGTAATAACTAGAATAATAGAAAGTTTTGAAGTAATTGGAGGTGAGGTATGGATGAAGGAAATAAAGCAAAAGTTTTGTTTTTTATTTCTCTACAGTGGTACACAAAGTAGAATCATAAAAGAATTTGGTAGAAATGAATCTGATCTTAACAGTGATCACAGTAAAACTCAATGGATTTGATAAGGGTAAGAAAAAATTACTCCAGATAATCAATAAACAAAAGAAAGTGGAAGTGGCTATATTAATATGATAAAACACAATTAGAGGCAAAAAGCATTGATAGATATTATGAAGGGTACCATAAAATCATAAAATAATAAGTTATCAAGAAGGTATTAAAAACATGTAATTCAGAACCTAATAATATACTGTTATGCATATAAAATAAAATCCAGGCTTTGCAATCTGAGCAAAGAGAATATGACTGTTCACTATTACTTGATTATCTGGGGTAGGTATTAGTGGTCTTCAAAAGTTGGAGGTAGACAAGTGCTATAGACCTTCTCTATTGCAAACTTCTACCAGGTGGTCTGTTGTAATGAAAGCTAATCTCAAATAAAATTCTGCCACTGGTCCCATCATTCATTAATAAACAGGCTCCAGATCATAAAATCTGTCCTGTAAGCTTCATGAAGTCCTACCTCTCTGTTCTTTCAGGTACTCTGATAAGGCCTTGCAGAACAGATTCACAGGAATCAGATGCAATATACTAAGGGCATGATTCTGTTAAACTAGTTGGAATAAGGAGACAGAAACCATCTGTAAGTGGCAACAAGCAGGAACACCCTGACAATGAAGGTGCCATCCTGAAGAGTATGGGCTATTGGACTTGCTAGAGTTTTATACTTTTGTCATGTAGAGATGGAGGTGACTATACAGATTCAGGTCAATCCGCATACCTTGAATTGAATAAAATCCACCAATGAGAAGTCATTTTAAGATTCTGTTTTTCTTCGAGGTACCAGGGCCTGCGATTGAACCACGGACCTTATATGTGGGAAACCGCTGTTCAACCACTTGAGTTACATCCATTCCCCATTTTAAGATACTTTAAGAAAACTCTCTAGTGTTGTGAGGAGAAATAATCATTGGAGCACTTATAGTAACACTTTGATGTGGGTTTTTGATCCAAACTTTTCAAATTTTAACTAAAATACCTTTGGGTTGTGTGCCCACAGTTAGGATACTTCTAGTGATAACAAAAACTGTTACTGTATGACTTAAAATACAACTATAAATACATATTTATATATTATACACCATTGCTTTGGTTGAGAATTTTAGAGGAAAGTTATATGACTGAATTTCAAGGATCAATGGAAAAAAATCTTAATCATAGAGAAAGATTGTGACAATCCTTTTTCCAACAAGTCAGGTTAATACTTCAAGTTGGGGAAAAATAGCAAGAACGAAAACAATTGAATCGCATTATTAATAAATGTATCATATACATATATATATATATATATATATTTATATGCATGAACCCCAAAACTACAGAATGGGTTTTACTCAAGCCCATATAAAATGTTTTTCAATTGTACACCTTGCGAAGATATGCTCAATGAAATTTTAAAAATGTAATATTATGAAAACCTTACCTGAGCACACTTTAAATTAGAAATAAACAAAGAAAATTATGTTAATTTTTTTAAAAAATCATGACCTTAAATAATTAAAAGTTTAAAGAAGACATGCAGAAATATTAATATATACAAAATTGAAAGACAATGTGAGTTATTACGACCAAACCCATAGGATGGACTTAAAGTAGCATTTGATGTAAATGTATGGCTTATTGTCTATAATTAAAATTGAATGAATGAAAGTAAATGAGTTAATTGTACAACTCTGGAAGCTCAGAAAGAGTAATCATGTATAAGCATTAAAAAATATTTATAATAATAAACACTCCCAAAAAATTCTATCATGCTTGAGTAGGAGAAAAAGAGAAAAGGAATCTTCAATGAATTTTGGAGTCTGATTCATGGTCTCCCCACCCCCATTGGCTTCATCATCATGCTGAAATTGTCCAGTGAAGACTGTTAGGAATATTTGGGTCACATACTGTATTAGTCAGCCAAAGGGGTGCTAATGTGAAATACCAAAAATGGGTTGGTCTTTACAAAGGGTATTTATTTGGGGTAGAAGTCCACAGTTACCAGGCCATAAAGCATAAGTTTTCTTCCCTCACCAAAGTCCATTGTCATGTGTTGGAGCAAGACAGCTGCCGACATTTGCCCAGGGTTCAGGCTTCTTGAGTTCCTCTCTTCCCGGGGCTGCGTTTCTCTCCGGGCTTAGCTCCTGTTTCCTCCACAAGGTCAGCTATAGGCGATCAGGCGAACAGTTCGCTTCTCTTCTCCTAGGGCCTTCTTTCCAACATCAAAGCTGCTTCTCAAAGACTGCTTCAACTCTGTTCTTTGCCTTGCCTTTTATATTCATTTCCCCACCCACCAGGGGGTGGGGCTCAATGCCCTACTGACTGACATGGCCCAGTCAATGCCTTAATCATAATTCAATCATGCCCAGATTAACAGATCAGATTACAGGCATGATCCAATTATATTTTTGGAATTCATAATTACAAATTCCCCAACGGTTACACATACACACATGCATATAGGTACAAATATTCATAAATACAAAAAAACAAACAAATATATTTTAGTCAAAATCAGTTACCTCTTCAACATCTCTTTCTACTTCTCTTCTAACTGTCTGATAGAGTTGCCTCCCACCATTATCCAAGCTGAGAAATGCCAAATTATCTTCTTTCCCAAGCTCTCTTGCATTTAGACCATGGGCTTGTTATCCAATACTGTCCAACGGACCTAAAGGAAAACTCTGCAGGATTTCTGAGTAATCTTTTTTTCTCCCTTATAAAGAAGTATTTGAGGATAAACTGCCTTACATATTGTTTTTTGATACTTACAACAGCATATGATGTTTGAAGCCTGACAGCCATTTTTGGGTCCACGACTGGATAAGTTTATGGGCAAGTGACAACATGCTAAAAACAGCAGAGTCTGGGAAACATGGAATGTTCTGGAATCCTGATAGCATTTTTAAGCCAAAGAAATAGGCATCCCTGTAACTGTCTACCTCCTTATAATATACAGCAATAAATGCCCATTTATTTTATCCATTTTTATTGAGAAGCCAAAACCACCTTCACTGATGTAGTGATTATCTTTTATATTATATATTTTCTTTCCCCCCTTGTCATCTTAAAACCAAACATTGGTTTCCACTCGTACACTTTTCTCACAAGACTGATTCATAAACTTTGTACTAGGAGTACATACAAGAAGGAATGATGAAATGAAATAAAGAAAAATGCAGGGAAACCACAGTTTTGTGATGTTATGCAAGGTTGAATGGTTGTTGAAGAATATAATACACCAGAGAGGGCTAGCAATCAGTAACTTCAAATGGCATAGCACAACTCATTAAAGGCAGCCTTTCTTTAGCAAAAGAATAGCTAGATATGGACAGATAATTTTACAAATATGATTTTCTCAAGATGCAGGTGAGAGAATATCTTGGTTATATACAAATTAGTGGGCCTAGAGGATATGAATTCCACAATATTGGGCTTCTCTTTCGCATATGGTCCATCCTGGACATTTGTCTGCTCTGATTACTGGAACTTTGCTTCTAAGCAGGTTCCTCCAGTAGTGACCTGCCATTTTTCTACCATCCACTTTGGTATCACAGGTTCATTCTCTAAGAAAGAATCCCTCTGTCCTATTCTGACTGCAATATGCAGAACTTACTGAGAAAAAAAATATTTGTGACTCTAATCATTTTTTCAAGAAAAAAGGTCAAATATAAGTAAAAGGAACCTCATCTATGGATTTGACCATCTGCAATGGGATCAAAATTGCCCTCTAATTAAAGAAGTTTTACAACCATTTTTTTAATTAGCACAGGATGCAATATTTGCACTAATGCTGTTTTCATATTACATTACAACCAGACCCATGATTTTTGTCCAATTTGCTGAGAAGATTCATGGTAATTAAGGGTGTCTTTTGTTTTCTGCATCCAGAAAGTAAGCAGCACAGGCAGAAGGTATTTTTGTTGTTGTCACTGCTGCTTTTGGTGTGGTATTACTATTTTGGCAAGTTCTCATATAATGATCTGTCAGGTTTTCCTAATCAACTTCTTTAAACTCTCAGTTACTCATTATTAAAACAGAGTTATTTCCAACTATGTGGGGTTGCTGTGGAAATTCAATTAAATGGTCCAAATAAAAGCAGGGATTGCATTGCATGAAAATATAAGACATCTTTTTTAAAGTATCCAAAGAGTGGTTTATTTCATAGACCTCAATGCTCTGCATCATAAAAGAACATGAGCTATGTAACCCTTCACATGTTTTGAACCATCCAGTAATTACAAACACAGAAGATTCCACAATTTTGACTCTAGTCAAACCTATCAACTCTTAGGATAATTTAGTTTCCTATGTTACAGAAAGAAGTGTTGCTAACTCTAAGAGAACAATTATTTAGGTGCAGTCTCTTTCACCAAGGAAAAAGGGGTATTACTCTGAGGTCATGTCTGTAGGCTGCAAATCTAGAGAAGATGAAGCAAAATGGAAGACAGAATTAATAAGAGGGACCACGGCCCTAGAAGACCACAGAGGTAGTTATATTTGGACTGGCCATTTCTTGAGGTGAATACCACAGCTTATCAAAGGTGCTGATGCTGGGCCCTTTCCTAAATAGAACTGGTGTTGACATTTGTTCCATTCACCTTACACCTCTTAATTGTGCAGACTCACGACAAATTGTGTCTTGCCCAATTCTTATTGATCAGTTGACAGAAAGCAGTGGACTTGGGAAAAGCCTGAAAGGCTGCTTATGGGAACTTGAGTACATCTATGTTATCTTATGTCTTCATGAGAATAAAAACAGCCCATCTTTGTATGTAAAGATAGTGATAAATTTAAAATACCTTATATTTGTCTGGTAATTAAGGGTTTACAAATAAGTTTCATATTTATTAGGAACCTGGCTCTCTTCAGCATGATATAATAAAGAAAGCAGGCTGGAACAGAGACAATCTAGCAAATAACAGTAGTGAGTTTTTTAAATTCTTGCATCCCTATCCATATGATCATGAGAACTCTGAGCTGCTCAAACACTTAGTTTTTATTAACAGCTCTTGAGCCCTCCAGCTGACCTCCTATGTAGGGCTCCCCATGCTTCTGGTGTCACCTCTGCTCTGTTGCCACCACGTTTGGCTGCCATTTCTTCAACTGCTCTTACTCTTTTTCTTCTTCTCCTGATAGATTTTTTCTTTTCCTTCTTTCTTCCTCCTGATAACCCTATTCTCAGATGACCAAGCCACAATCATAGACAAACTGAGTATCCTAACCAGGTAAATGATATAGTTATAAAAAAATATCTTAAAGCTCTTGGCTGTTTTTGAGTTTTTAAAGGACTATCCTGCTTTATTTCATATTATATTATTACAACATCCCAAAAATATAGATATTCTCAGTTTGCTGGTCAAGACTGTGAAACTAATGGTTGGAGTTGATTTGTTTTCAGGGGCAAAATTAACTGTCAGTTAAAAACTGTGCAAAATATTTGAAGTGTGCTGAATCTTGTTAGTGCTTGACTTCCTTGAATTAAAGTGTCAAATTTTTATAAATACTTTAACAATTACCCTGCAGTTATCCCTTCCACCTAGGCTTAGGGCCACAGGTGTCCCCGTGATCTGGAAAACTCACATAAAATTTTTGGCCCTCCCTTGACACCAGAGAAGTCTTATTTCTTTTTCTTTTATGAGGTGTTTACAGTACCTTATTCTAAAATTTGGGTTCTGTATTTGGTCATAAGGGATATTATACAATACTATACATATATTTTATACATTTCTGAGTTTCTAAACTTTTTCTGTGTCATCTAATGACCTTTGCATGTCATCTGCATCTCTCACTAAACTCTCCCAAAATTTCTATTTAGTTTCTTATGCCTGTCTGTGATATATCCAAACTGTGATGGGGAAAGTTGTGATGTGGAAGGAATAACTGTACTTCATGCTATATAGATAATACTTTATTGTACAGAGAAAGAGAAAATACACATACATCTACATGCAAACACACTTATGCACATCTTTATTAGGACAAATTAATACAAAGAAATGAGACACAACAAGAAAAAAAGCAAGAAAAACTAATGTACTGGGTTTTACATGAAATGATGATGGTCACAGCTGATAAGTCACAAAATCTAAGCAAAAGATGAAATGGGGCAATGAGTGAGCCAATCATTTTAATGCCTTTTAATATGT